>JACAXG010000076.1:793945-1035279 GCA_018881555.1 Amblyornis subalaris
TTTAATGATAAGCCTTGCTTGGCTTCTTTGAATGGACTGCATGTAATTAGTTGTAGCTTCAACTTTGAAATGTTTTGACAGGAAATGTATCGTTTAGTGGGTACATTTTTTCTAGCATCTGCCTTTAATATTTGTTCATTTTCTGCAACACACAACTTTGCTACTTCAGGTCAAATCCCAGACACGGCTCTGTTTCCTTTGTTACCTCGATTGTTTCCTTCAGGATGAGGGAGGATAATTACCCAGAACATCTTTTCCAAGCAGCTGGAGCCACGTTCCAGCTGCCGGCAGCACCTGCGCGGCCGGCGGCGGTGCCGGGGGCGGCGGGGCCGTGCCAGCCTGGGCTGGCGCTGCCGGGCGCGCTCGGGCGCTGCCGCTGCCCTTCTGTGCGCTTCGGCTGGCAGCGGTGCCAGGGAACGCACAGCGCCTGGGTTAGACTAATTAGAGGGATGATTTGTGAAACGCTGGCTATTTATTTAATTAATCACCGGCACAAAGCTATAAAACCCATATTTTAAAAATCCCTGTTAGTTTGCCATGTGGTTAATAGATTGTGGCACATTAAAAAGTGACACGGTGATGTATTAAAAATGTTCCACCTAAGGTTGGCTGATGTCCTCGAGGAACTTGAGCTGTCTGCTTTGTGCAGCAGAAGCAGAGGATTAGAGGCTGATCTGTTCAAGGATTGAATATTTCTGAAAACATTTATCTTTTTTAGAGCATCTGTTCGTTAAAATAGATCGTGCCGTGTTTCTTAACGCACAAATAATGTTTATGGTGTAGTTTTAATTAGAACTTTTTGTTGCATTTTGTTATTACAAAGAATAACTCTATTCCTCAGTATTAAATTGTAATGTTTATTAGTAAGTAAAATATAAATAATTCTTCTAAAGAGGCAATTCTTTCTCCTCACTAGAAGGAATTCGAGGGCGGTTTGGGGTAATGAATGCATTTCTGCTGCAGCTGGAGCAATTGCACTTGGATCAATCTAAACGTGTGTTTCCATTCTTCACTGGAACTGTGGGAGCTGAGCAGACCAGGGCTGCATGGGCAGGGTGAGCGGGTGCCACAGCTGGTGGGACATCCCACCCTCCGTGTTTGCCCTGGGCACGTGGGGAGGGAGTGTGTGTGGGGCAAAATGCCGTGGGAGTGTGACAGGGGAGGGATGGACAGGGCCATTTGTCCTAAATCTCCACCTACATGGACATAAACACAGCCTGGCCTGTAACAGGGATGGACCTGAGGCTTCTCCCACCAGCCGTATAACATTTGTCAGAAAAAAAGCAGTATTAAGAAATCATATTAATAGCACTCCAAGTAAACCCGTTTTTAATTCGTAGAGAGTTGAATAAATGAATGTGTGTTACTATAACTGAAACGTGCTGTTACCACCATAATGTGTCTTATTCTTTGCTCAGGACTTATATAATTTCATTAATTGTGGGAGTGAATGCCAAGCAAGAGCAGGCAGTGATTTGGGTGCTTGAATATGTGGTTATTTATGTAAATTCTGATTTTAAGGTGCATATAAAGACATATTCAGGTGGAAGGAAACTGTCCAGCTCGGAGGTGATGTTTCTCAGCTGTGTGTTGTATAATTAACTGGTACATTAGGAGGGGGCTGGAATAAAACATGAGCATGTTAATGCAGCCTGGAGCTGGGGTTGTAGTGATCATTGCGATGCAGAGGACACATTGCTCAGAACTGCTGCTGCCTCTGCAGCCTGCGAAACATCTGGACCTTTAATTGACAAATCGCGTGGTGCTGTACAGAGCAGGCATGCTAAGTGAAGTCAACAATTTAGAATAAAAAATATTAGTGTTATTTACCTTGGAGTTAAATATTCATACTTTGTTATGCTTTGGATAACAGGAAATTACTGGGTTAAATTTTTATGAATAGTGACATTGTGAATAAGATAAATTAAGTATTTAACGATGTTAATGGAATTTTACATCGTGATCTGCTAACTCTGCAGCAAAAGCTGGGTGATACAAATGAGAATCCACTCCTCAGAAAGGAACAACTTTGAGGCTTCATTGAGAAGCTGCAGGGCTGGCAGTGTGCTGGGCACCACGTGGGCTCATCTGTGCCCCGGCCTCCCTGGTGTATCCTCCGTAAGTGTCTTAAGAATAACAAAAGGAATGATGGGACCAAAGTGATGAAAACCCCCAATGCTGGGGTAACCACCTGATGAAATAAACCCCATTCCCATTTTGCCATGGTAGAGAATAGTGTGGTGGGTTGGAGGAGGAAAGAAAAAGAAAAATATGGTCCCTTGTATTGCCATAAACATCTGTGCTCTGATCTGTTAGAACTTTTGTGTGCATTGTAAATGCTGGGTTAGTGTATTTCCATTTTTCCCCTTCATGTGTTTTCTGTATGTCGATTAAATACATAAGTGAGTAAGTTATGTTCAGGAGGTGATTGCTGGATCACGGAGTGTATTAAACACCCTGTCACCTAAACCAAAAAACATTTCACTGAGTTTAAAAGTGAGAAGACATTTTGCATTTGGGGATGGAAAAACATTTGTTTCCATTTTGTGCAGTGTTTAGTGTTGTTTGCTGGGAGGTGAGTCAATGACTTGAATTAATTATAATTACTGAAGAGACATATACTGATTGAGCAAATAAAGTAGTAAGCTCATTCGTGCCAAGGCCATCTAATTAAATGCTAACTTTGGATAAGCTAGATGTGCATGAAAGATTAATTTTAAGAGGTTTTTATGACTCCCACTAAATAACGATTCAGTAAAATCTTTGCATTATATCATTAGAACATCTAATCTTAAAGTGATATAACATTTAGYCACAGAACTCTATTGTGCAGGAAGAGGCAGTAAATTGTCGGTGTTGAAAATCAATCACTTTTCTCTTGGAAATGTTTATGGACTTTGTTTTAATTTTGTGCCGTGGTGTGCAGTGAAGTGAAGCAGAAGTGAGAAGGACACAGTGTACATGGTTTGCTCCATGACTCTCCCACCAGCTCCCCRTCTTGCAGGTGCTTCAGCACTAATTTAGGAGTAAGTTGTCCTGGGATGGACGAGCTCTCCCAGACGCCGTGTGTCAGGTGGACTATCAGTGGCCACGCAATGATCTGTTGAAGATATACATCATCTGGTATTGGAGGGAGGGATGCATTCCCTCGTGGACTTTGATTAGAAGTTGATTTTAAATCTTAGAAAGACATCCTGYGTTGAAAGAACTGATAAGAGTTTAAATTTTTTCTTTTTTAATTTGACATACTGTAGGGGAGCACCAGGAGCCTTAAAAGAATCCATCAATAAAAATACTAGGAAAATTTTCTATGAGTTATTGTAGATTTTCAGCGTGTTCAGTTACTCCTCACTTTCTTAAAGGATTGGTGGGATATAACATTTCTAACAATAAAAGCTTAATGGAATCAGATTTGTGATTTCCTAGAAAATTAACGAGATATTTTGTCAATTTTATTCCAGACTTCATTTGTCAGAATATACAGTGTCCAGTGACAAGCTAAAAGAATTTTTTGACAAATTAACTGTGCCACAGGTGACAGATCAGGAAAATGTTAATTTAACAGCCCCTTTATGCTTCCCAGATTTATTGGAGGCTATTAAGGAAACTCCAAATGGTAAGGCCCCTGGCCCTGAATAGATTTTCCATTGAATTTTATACAGGATCTATTAATAAAGTTTGATGCTGCCTCTTTGAATATCGGTAATTGTCCTTTATCTTCTGGGTTTCCTCAGCATTTCCACTTGGAATACAGTTTTTAGTTGGGAGCAAAAAGTAATTATGGTTCCAGTAATGCCTGTGGTCTGGTTCCAAGTGATTCCTCCTGGACAGGAGACTCCAGCACCATGTAGAACCCAGGAGGTATCACTGGTGAAATCCAGCATGGCTGGATCTGCCTCCTAGCCACTGAGACTAATCACTGTGTCCCTGTATTCAGTCCCACCTCATCCCAGCCCTCACCTCATGGGCTTTGAGCAGATCAGTAATTGAGCTCTGAGGGACTTCCTGCGCGATTAATATTTTGCAGGATGGACTGAGGGTATGGATTTGCTCTGTCTCACAGACAGGGACCTGATGGGTTGGATTTATAATGTGGTTCTGAACAAATATAACCAATTTGCAATAAACACAGTGGAGGTTTCCTCCAGACCCCCTTGACGTGGGACTGATCAGTCTCAGTCCTGACTCACGGGTTTATACAAACCTCACCTACCCAATGTGACAATGGATGTTCTCATTACTGCTAGAAAATCTAATTGGCTGCAGCTTTCAGCGTCTCTAATACTTCTTGGCAATCTGTTTTACAGCCCTTTAATTAATAAAAATATTTCTCTGACTTTTTTAAAGATCTTGAGTATAACAGCAGAGATGGGGAAGAACAAAGAAAAGTTTAGTTAAAAACCAGCAAACACAAAGTAACACACAGTGTGGGGCAAGGCAGAGCCCTGCCATGAGAGGAGCCCAGGAGAGTTACTGTCAGGTTTGTGATAGCTGGAGACCAGGGTTCCTGAATGGGGTGATCTTATAAATTYGTGGGTTTGGGTTATGAGTTCACACTGTACATGCAGTAGGTGATGAACAATCGTCTCTTTGGTTATTAGTCCCTGTTCCTGGCTCGTTTGTCCATTCCCTGGCTTGACGCTGGGTGTATCAATTGTAACCTTGGCATTGACTCACACATCTGGTTGTCCATTTTTCGTGGATTTTCCATTATCAGGACCCAGCATTACTTACAATTCTGCCCTCGTTGGATTTATATATGTAACTGACTCAGCGTGCCAAGGAGTMACATTAATTTCCTGGTAACTGCTGTTTACTCATTCTCTTGCCAGCGCAGTCGCAGCCGTGGCTCTGGGGTGTCTCTGGTCAGGACCACAGCATCACCAACACCCTCAGCCTGGTGTGCCCCTGGGTGTCTGCACCTGGGCAAAGACAGGTGATTCGTTACCTGATACCCGGCTATTTCTCTTTAAAAAGAAGTCCTGTAAGTGGGAAAGCAAGAGAGATGGAGAGAAAGAAACCCACCCATATGTTTTTTACCAGCTGTAGCTGTGTTGTGTTCTTGATTTCATAAGGCCATGCATGGTGTCTCAGATGGTCCCGTGCACATGAGCTCAACCAAAGGCTTGTGAAGGTTTATCCATACAAAGAGAAGGAATGTCCCATGTTCTGTTACAAACCTAGCCCTTCCTTTAAATGAGCAAAACCAATTTCTGCTTACCCTAAAAACATGGGAAGAGGAGGTATCTGTACTACAAAAATGCTTTCTTAGAAAACAAATTAATTATATTGGGGTGGATTTTACTAATACTTTTAGCTATGCCAGTATGAATAACTTTAAATTCCTATTGCTTCTCTAATTTATAATCACACTGAAGGATCAAATGGTTTTTAACAATATATTGAAATTAGCACATGGCATTTAACTCCCTGTTTTATGCTCTCATTATAGATTTATAGCATTGAATCTTTTTATTCTGTTACTTAGAATTCTAAGTGATTAATTCAAGAAACATTTTCCTCTCTCAAGGCCCTTGTAGTACAGAGAGAGATGGAGATAAGAGTTACTTCAGGTGCCTTGGAAGAGGGGATCAGGATGTTCAATCTTTTGTCTGTTTAAAAGATTTCTGTGTTAAAGCTGCAGTCCTACCTGCAGTGAATTAAACATTTTTTTCTTGCAATGCAAACTTGACAGATCTCTGTGTTGCTGTGTATTTTATGGTTTATTTAATTGTCAATCTCCACAACACCAAATAGATTCTTTTCACACAGCAAGTTCCAATAAACCCCCGTATTAGTTGATTCTTCTTGGTGTCTTCAAACAGTTCAGAACAGTTCAATGGCTCAGTTGTGTGTGTGATTTTGTTCTTCTCTTGGCAAGCCAGGGTCAAGCCTTGGTGGGGGGGTAGATGTGCTCTCTACTGAGAGCTGGGAGCTCCTCAGGGAGTGGGGAAGAACTGCAGAAGAGAGCAGAAATGTAGAAACAAGGGTAGTGCAGTTCAGAAGCCTTAGGTTGGTTTCTTGGATCTCTCTTCCTCCCCATCCCACGCATGTTTGGGTTTTTTTGGATTCCGCAGGAACATGGGATCCTGCAGCAAAGTTCAGGCTCTTTATGGAAATCTATGAGATCACATCCAAATTTCATGTCCTTTTTACAGATAAACAGTAGGGAAATAAGTGGAATTTAAATGTTCAAGCTTCTTCCAATTTTAAGCCATAGCAGCATATTTTAGTTTTCCTACTGAAGAGAATTCCATCCGCCCAGATTTTGTATTAACTGTGTCATACTTTTTTTATGCATTCTAATGAAATATGTTTTCTCAACAGGGCCATGTCGGTACAACAGCAACCAAAAAAATTGATGTCTACCTCCCRCTGCACACAAGCCAAGACAAGCTGCAGCCCATGACAGTGGTGACGATAGCCAACGCCAAGGTGCACGACCTGATCGGGCTCATCTGCTGGCAATATACAAGTGAGGGACGGGAACCCAAGCTGAAGTAATGCTCTTTCTTTACTACCTCTTGATCTCTAAATTTCTCCTCTGCAGCCTTTTTGCATATTGAAAGGGATTTCCTGTCAATGTTTGGATATATAAGTCTTAGCACCTCCACATTTGTTAGTATCTCCCTCTGAGCAGCACACATGCACCTCCAGCCATTTCTCTTTCAATTAACTGCTGTGTACTGGGTAATGGTCAACAGGAAAGCTTGGATCTGTAAATGATTCATAATTTCAAAACTRTGTAAAAATAATGCAGACTTTATCTCTTTTGGTGTCACAGAGGCATTTATTATTTCATGTCCCATCTATTTTTTGGTAGTGTTCTTAACAGTTGAGATCACAAGATGTCAAATATAATTCAGAACTTCTCTAAGTCCCTTCTCCATGCTGGAGCACTGGTGGTGTTAAGAGCCATTTCTTTATCCTGGCAGAGATGCATAAACAGGTTCTTCAGAGCAGCTTTCATTTTAAAACAATTCTGTAAAATACTTCTGGTTTTGCTGGGYCATAGAACATAAAGTAAGAACTGAAAGTAGTTTGTTATAGASTTGTCAGTAACAGTTAGTGGCAGGGATGTCCCTGGTGCAAAGGAGATTGATGGCTCTGTTTGGTTTTTTCCTTTGTGTGCTAAATTTCACTTTTTTGTTGTTCCTGGAATATTGAATGAATAGGGTGGGGTTTTTTTGGTCCTGAATTTTGCAGCTCACTCATTCAGCGTTTTTCAGGAGCACTGTAGGGCTCAGCAGTCTTATCTGCTGTTGTAGCACAGTTGTGGGGGGAATGGGAGTGGGGTCACTTGATCTCCTGTCGTTAGGATTTGCTGATTTCTATTCCATAGATACAGGGCACATAGGAAAGCGGCCCCTCTTGAAAACAGTTCCGTGGATATTGTTGCTTTGGATATAGGTTTTCCCTTGGCTCTTCTCAACAGACATATGAGATGTTCCTGAGGTTAAACACTTCGGTTTGATTTGTCATTTTTTTTGTACTGGAGAAGAAATATAAAATTATTCGCAGATGGTGCCATTTCGTTTGCTGTTATTAATTTCTGTTCATTATATCACGAGTTCAAAAAAGTGTGCTTTGTACATGATGAGGTTATTTTTTAATGAGTAAGACACCACTGATATCAGTCTTTGGACACACATATTTTTCAGGACCACAGCATACCTCAAATGGAACAGCACCCGTGAGTGGAGTGTTCCATGAACCATCACTGCCCACAGCAAAAGACAGCAGTGGGAAGAAATGAATTTCACTGTCTGCCTTGAAGGATAAGATGTTATGATGCGTCAAAAAGTGCTCATGAGCAAGAAGGCTGTCCAATGTAATCCAATCTTAGGGCAGAAAGAATCAAATAAATAATGGAGGCATGAGTTCCCAAGAGCGCATGTTAGACACAGCAGCAATTGAGAATCTGGGGGCAAATGCTCAGATTAAGGGGCAGAGCCTCGAGATTCCAAGAAGTTTGTTTTCTTGTAAGTTCTTAATTATTTCTCATGTCTCCATCATTTTTTTTTTAGCATTGCTGACTGCCAGTCCTGAAGCAAGGATTGATTTAACTGTAAACTAATTCTCGTATTTCCAAGTAAGGAAGGAGCTCATGTAGGGTACCTGTTCTACGTTGGCCATTTGTTCATGATTCAGTCAGGTGAGAGTGTAAAAAGACAAAATGGGGATCATTGTGACACTGCACTAAAATGCATATAGAGAATGCCTAAGATGTGGTGTACAAGGCATGCAGAGTGACAACTATACCTACTAGTGACACTGTGAGAATAATGAGGAGGTTTTAGACTTTATAATTAGGAGAAACAACCCCTTCTGTCTTTAGGAAAAGAATATATTACTGCCTAATTCCTTTTCCTAAAAGATAGGTGTAAGAGTCTGAAGTGAGTGAGTACTAGCTGACAGCTTTGAGAACATTCTGTATTCAATTAGGCTGCCTTTTTTATTATAATTGTGTTATATTTGTCTCTATTCAGTCTCTTGGTATGAGGGACCACTGACAGTGTTACCAGCCCTGTCCCTGGCTTCTTACACATGAACTTGGGTTGTAGCTCAGCAGACCATTTTCTTGCCAGCCCCTGGCAGATGTGCTGGAATGATTCCACCTGCGAAAAATAAACAAAATCCCTTTCTAGGAAGAAATTAATAGTGAGATGCACAATTCAAATACAGTTGCTATTTTTAGAAGTGAGGAATGCTGTTACATCTCTCAGTTTCTGTACTCAACTTGTAAGTTCCCAACTTCGATCTCAGCCTGGTAGAAGTTCAAAGTGCAGAACAGTTTTACTCACTGGACTTATTTTTTTTGAACACATTGTGACTAAATCTGTGCTGGTGTTCAGGAACCCAGTCCATGATTGAAGACATTTGTAAGCCCTTTATTCTGTGGGATTTCACTGACATTGTGTATTTTCACTGTGTTTGGTGGGAGATAGGCTGGTGGCACCAGGATCGTGTTGGGACCACGCTGGGAGTGTTCTGTGCCACGTGTCCGTGTGTTCCTCCAGCTTTAGTGAGAGTTATGCAAATGCATCAGGTTCTGAGTGAGAATGCTCACTTTATTTACCCAGAGCTGTGAGTGCTCACCAGGCTGCACAGAGAGCAGCTCTGTCAAAGGCATAGGTTGGAGAATCAGCAGGGCAAGGCAGGAGCACGGCTGTGGGAAGGTGTGCGGTGGATGACTGGTCAGACTGGAAATGTCACAGTGTGAGGGGACTTTGAGTGATGTCAAATGGAACAAATGAGCACACAGTGCTTCGTGTCTGTGTTCCCCAACACAGGACGGATGTGGAGCTGCTGGAGTGAGTCCAGAGGAGGCCACGGAGGTGCTCTGAGGGGTGGAGCATCTCTGCTATGGGGACAGGCTGAGGGAGCTGGCGTTGTTAGAACCKCTTCCAGTGCCTAAAGGGCCTCCAAGAGAGTTCCAGAGGGACTTGAGACAAGGGCCTGGAATGCCCGGACAAGGGAGAGTGGCTTCCCACTGCCAGAGGGCAGGGTTAGATGGGATATCGGGAAGAAATTCTTCCCTGTGAGGGTGGTGAGACCCTGGCACAGGTTGCCCAGAGAAGCTCTGGCTGCCCCATCTCCAAAAGGGTTCAAGGCCATAAAGTTTCTTTACTAGTATTGCAGAATTTTCAAAGTTCAAAGTGGTGAATGTTGCTGAATTACCTTTCTGTTAGCAAACTTGCAGCTTACATTAGCAGCAATGCATCATTATTCCCTGTTTTCTATAATAAATGTCTTAGTCATGACAAGATGCCTATAGATCACCTGGACTAAGCACTCTCAATAAAGCACAGTTGCAAGCAAAGGTTTGTGAATTAATTGAGAAAATTGCAAATCAGGTAGTCAGTGAAATAATTCATTGTCACATCCAATCAATAAACTTTGTAAATCAACTCATTTAATTCAAAAAATGATCTATATAGATCAAGCGACCAATTAAACAATTAGCATACACTTTACAATTAATTAATTTAGGCATCAATCATGCAATTAAAACTCCAAATTTGAACTGCAGAGTTTAGAAACACTCTGCCACGTGCATCTCCAGCTCTACTGCACGGCTGGGGAAAGGCCTGAGTGCTGGCAGATTTACAGTCAGAAAGAATACTTATTTTCAGGTCAATAATTTAAATTGAAGTAACAGTTGAAATAGATTTCAGTGTTAGGAAATGATGATTAATACCTGTTTGGTAGCTGTAGATAGTTGTTTCCCTGTGGGCTTTCACCTATGGAAAGAAAGAGACTCAGCTCTTTTCTTCTTTCACATTGTATCTGTTACAACTTTCTGTGTTGGTTCTTCTTGTTGGTCTTCATTAATTTGTAACTGCTTTTAGTGACTGAACTTAGATATTTAGGAAAGGTAAGTTTTCTGCTAATCATTGCTAGTGCATTGGACAGATTTTTTACTTTTCCCATAGTTCGTTACCCTGTTTACCAGCCTGAGAGCACTCTCTGCTTTTCCAGCCTACAGACAGTAAACTTTCAAAGTTGTTTGATCTGTGAAAAATCACAGACACTGCTTGTTTGCCTTTAGTTCTGAAGTGTAATCATCATATAAATAAATAAATTTTCACAAATGGAGAAATAYTGCTTCCAGCTTTATGAATTCATGAAACCTTTATAGATTTTAGTGTATTTTAATCACTGTCAGGTTTTGCTTGGAGTGCAGTTAGGGATGAAGACTGACTGCTTTGCTCTGAGGTTTGAGGGTTTTCTATCACCACATGGTTATGGCAGCAGGATAGGTTGGGACCTTTGGGGACGCATCGCTCCGGGCGTGAGCGGTGGCCGTTCCGAGCAGTCCCGCTGCGCGGGTGCCGTGCTGCAGCGCCGGGCGGGCGCGCCCCTGGCTGTCCCCACTGAAGGTGCTGTGTGTGTGTTGCAGCGACAACGTCAATGCCTATTGCCTGCACATCGCCGAGGACGACGGGGAGGTCGACACGGATTTTCCACCCTTGGATTCCAATGAGCCCATTCACAAGTTTGGCTTCAGCACTCTGGCACTGGTGGAAAAGTACTCGTCCCCCGGGCTGGCGGCCAAGCAGTCGCTCTTCGTGCGCATGTGAGTACAGCCCTGACCTGGGAACAGCTCTGGGGCCTTCTTCCTTCCCTGCTTCCTTCAGCTGAGTTTATCAAAATTCAGGGGCCACGTGTTTTGGTGAGGCTCTGCAGTGAACCAGGTGATTTTATATACAAATGTTTGCAGTGTGGCTTAATAATGCAGTGGTTGAGAAGAGAAATGAGCAGTAGCCAAGCATACCAGATAGAATAGAACTGGACATTCCCCTCCAAAGTCCAGGAGAATTTTGGTGAGGGAGATCCCATCCACCCCTGAGACTTGAGCTGTCTGACTTGCAGCTCAAGAAGAATTTGCTATGTCCTTATCGGTGAAGTAGGGATATATACTGTGCTTGATCACTTTTATTTTTCTTTGCTTGTGAATGAAAAATCTCTTAAACCATCAGAAGGCCTTAATTACTAGAACAAAATGCCAGGAGCATAAGCCACTTCTTACTTGGGAAAAATATTTCATGTTTGGAGCTCTTGAAATGAAAATGCTAATAGGGTTTTCCTGGTTATTGGACATTACTTACGTTTCTTAACACTACAGCTGCTGCCAGTTCTGAATAATCAGACTTTTTTTAAAAATCTGGCTTATTTAATTAGTTTTTATATTCTTTATTGTATACTGTGTTTCTTAGCGACGTTCCAAAGCATCCTACTGAAAGCCATTGTCAGAAATCCCACATGTATTCCCGAAGGCCACATTCACTTTGCTCCACTGCATTAGGGCATTGGGAAATAAAATATTCTGGCCCCAGTATTTACAACTAAGTTATTCAAGGCTGAGATCCTGGGCTGTGCTGCACTGAGGCAGTGATGAGGAAGGGGATGTGTGGAGGAAGCACAGCAGCCCCCCCAGTGTGAGGCCCATTTTGGGGGGGAGGAAGGTCACAGTCACCCAGCTGAGCCAGACAACTGACACCTCTACCCATGGAATTGCAGAATATCCAGTTCCTTCCACCTGACTGCAGCATTTATCTAAAGGAGGGAATCTCCCTTTCGCCTGCATACATTTCCCTTGGGTCAATGATATTGCCATGAATTTTGTTAATTTTGATTCTGTGATTGATTATCCCCAAGATTGTCCTGCATTTTTGATATCCCAGAAAAATACCAGCGGGGATATAGAAAGTTCTATTCTAATTCCACACCCTCAGAAAGGCTCACAGGTATTTGTTGCAGGCAGAGCAGGTAAGAGGTCTGTGTCAATAGACAATTCTAAATTGTTGCTGATTTCTCATCTGGAAAAAATCCCCTTCCTTTCCCAACCGCCTCCTCCCTACCCGCGCAGGGCTGTACTGCGTGTGTGAGTTGGGGTCAGTGTTTCACTGCAGTGACCAGGTGTGGGCTCAGGGCTCGGACGTTGGTTCAGAGGAGGTGGAACCGCCCTTCCCGTGCGAGCCCAGGGACCTCGGCGGGATCCTGGCCTGGCCAGCAGTGCTCTGGCTGGAGCTTGGAGCAGGATTAAGGTCCAGCTGCAGATCCCGCAAAAGAAATGCGAAATCTTTTGGTTTACCATCATTTGTGCTGATGTGAGGACCTTCCCTCTAGCTCGGAAGGTGCTGCTGARGAGAAATAGGACAACTGCATCATAAGCAGTGCTTTTCTGAAAGGGTCGGTTTGGTGGTTCCTGTGTCTACATTTTAATTTTAAATGGCTTGTGATTACTGTGTAAATAGTTAGGTTTAAATTAGAATTTTTAATGTGTCCCCTAGAATAAAGAATTACTTGATCATCACTTGATCAAAAGGTTGTTACCTCTGTGAGTTTAAATGTGTGTGCTGTCTTATTTTTGTAGGGATTTGTTGTAAATGCTGTCTTSTTCCTCCCCTGTCACCCTGCTAGTGCATGTAATTGTGGTTTTATATTTTGCATCTCTTTTTTTCCTCCTCGTTCTGAAGTATTTCAGCTGCTGCCATGTCAGCCTTGTGACTTGTAATGTTTATTAATATTGAATCACTGTTGAAAAATGTTGATGCTTGTGAGAAGCTCCATGCTGAAGCCGTGTTTCATCTCCGATGTCCCCGTCCTGAGTGTTGGATGTTCGTTCAGATGTTGTGCAGTTGCCGAGCTGACGGCAGTGGAACTCCGCCAGGGACCCCGTTTCAGCAGGACATGTTTGAGCAGAAACAGTTTGCAGAACTTTATACACTTCAACTCTTGCCAAGGCAAACTCTGAGCCACTTGAGTTAGTTATAAATACCCAGGGGTGGTGGCTGGAAGTAGCCCACGGTGCAGTTTATATTCTGAGCTGGATGTGAATGTCTTTGTGGCTGTACAGAGTAGTAAATAATTGAGTTTGATTAGGGAGAGGGACCTCATTATCCCCCCACCTGTGCCCAGCTGGTAGGGGAGGGTCGAAATGAAGCCATTAGCTGTCGCTCTTACTGGCATCTCAAAGAGCTCAAATACATCTGTGTCTTATTTTCTTTTCTGGCACAATCAGTCGAGCAAGCTAAGCAGGCATGACCGAATTTGGCAAGTTCCAAGGACTCTGGCAAAGTTACACAAGGAGAAGACGGAGGGCAGTCATTCTGGCTTCTCACTGCCCATTAGTCTAGCGAGTTATGTTTTTGGAAGGTGGCTGTTGTGGAAAGCAGAGCTTTGTCCAATGTCAGACGCAGYGCGCACACAAACCCCGCTCTCATGTCGAGGGCGTTTGTCAGGAGGAGGCAAACAAAGCACCGCATCCATGGAAAGACAGACTTCTTGAGGTGGTGAGGTGGTACCTGAAAGGTTTAAAATAAATCTGTACCATCATTAGGGCTTTTTCCCTTGGAAATTTTATTATTGGAACTTGAYATACTTGATCTAATGGTGTTTCGAGGAGCTGTAGCTCAGCTGCCAGTTGGCACACAGAGGAAATTTGGCATCCAGTTCCCCTGCTCTGTAGCACCTTTTTTCTGTTTTGATATTATGCTTAAATTGCTTTGACTATTATATACAAATTTGCAAAGCGGCACCTCTACCATACCCAATAGTTTAAGGTTTGAAACCTTTTTAAAATACCAGACTTGCATCATTCATTTGCAAATTCGGTTCAAAGCTCTGAAATGTGTTTTTTCTCGGACTCCAGCAGCACTCCCCAAAAGGTCTGTTCCTGGTTTGTACATGGGGGTGGTTAACCTGCAAAGTACACTTTACAATATTGATATAAAATTTAAGACAGTTAATGTGAGTGCAAAATTAAGAAGGTGGCTCCCAAGAGAGTGCAGAGAGAGGGATAGGACCCCAAGAAGGGAGTCAGAAGGCTTGTTAGAGGTCTAAGGACACTTACAGTGGTGTTCAAATGCAGACAGTTAAACTCAATAGTGCACAGAGCTATCCAAGGCCAACCTGAGATGTACAAAAGCAGGTCATTTAAGCTCAGAATAAAAGTTGTGGCTGGCATTAGTTAGTCTGGTTCCTATCACTGTGCAGTTTATCTTTAGAATTACCCGGCTTAAGGTAAATCCATTGCATCAKCTGGGATTTTTAGTCTTAACTCTGACTTTGTGCTGATCAAGTGGAAATTGCTAATAGTCACTCCTAGGCACTTCCAGCCATGCCAGCTGGTTATGCAGTGAGCTTTAAGTGCTATAAATTCCATTTCTGGAAAATAAATTTCACTTCTGTGTTAAAAAAAAAAAAGAAATTAAAAATTTTAAAAATTGCTCCAGATTGGAAAGGAGCTTTTTGAAAAGTTCTTTTCCCATTCAGAACAGAAACCTTTTGTCCTTYCAGCGCTGCTTGTTTTATTTTGTGGCAAAATGGAGCCCGTGGGGGGAGCCTGCCTGTTCCCACGACACCTCAGCACCGTCCCCCCAGCGCCCGCCGTGAGCCCGCCGGAGCTTCTGCTCTGCTGTTGTTTCCTTTTCCCTCTCCTGAACCTTGCCACCCTGGCTCCGGCGCGGAGGCTGTAAAAGAAGATGGAAAGCCAAGTTACCGCAGAATGATCACTATCATTAACATTCACGGGTGGTTCACTTATCATTCCTGACTGCACAGACATGGCAGCCGTTATGAAACGTCCACAGGTGTAGCACGATGATACATATTACATTGTGCCACAATGGATTTATGTATTCTGTAACAAAAGAAAAGTGTAATGAAAAAATACAGAAGGTAATCCTTTATTCCTCCACTGCACAATTTATCAGTAATGCCTGTGGATGATAAGTGCCAGGGATTTCCTTTGCTTGATTTAACCTTGTCACCCAGGTATGTTTTTGCAAAATGACAGAAAATACAAGCTAAGGAATTTCTTTGGCTTCCAATTTGCCAGCAGCAGTTTTAATTGATTGACCAGCATCTGCTTGTCTGTCCCATTTTCAGTGTGTTGACTTAAAATGAAGGTATCATGCCTTAGCAGAGTGAGGTAAAACATGTCGTTTGTAATTGCAATTAAGGATATGCTGGGATTGGGCTGAGTGAGGACAGTCCATGCCCATGGCCGGTGCAGAGCAAGCTGGGGAGTGGTGAGGTGAGGTGGGTGCTGTGGTCACACAATGCAGGGTTGTGGTGAATTAATGGTGTTCCAGACCATCCAGTGCTGGGCGTGGCTCCAGGATACCCTGGCAGCGTGTCCAGCAACAGGACAAGGAGCAATGGCCATAAACTAAGCCACAAGAAGTTCCACCTGAACTTGAGGAAAAATTTCTTTCCATGGAAGATGGCAGAGCACTGGAACAGCTGCCCAGGGAGGACGTGAGTCTCCCTCTCTGGAAACATTCCAAACCCACCTGGACAAGTTCCCATGTCCCCTGCTCCAGGTGACCTTTCCTTGGCAGGGGATTGGATGGGGTGATCTCCAGAGGGCCCTTCCAACCCCAGCTGTTCTGTGATTCTATGGGACTTCTCCTCTGGGCACAGGAAATGTGCTCTGACACACTGGCATGGCCCCAGGATGGTGGCAGGAGCTCTTTGGTCTGGGCTTGAATCCACCCCAGGCTCAGATGTGTGGGGCTRCTGAGTGCTGAAATGTTGTGTTGAGGTTCTGTGGTGCATTGTGAGAGGGAAACCCGCACTGAGCAAGGCAGGGCAGGGAAGAGAGCCACTGAACCAGGATGGGGTTTTGGCCCCTCTGGCTCTGCTCCAGAGCAAACAGCCAAGAGTTTACAAAAGCGGGGTGCGCTCTGTGTTTCACTGCTCCTGCCAAGGACTCAGTCACGGTTCGCACACTAAATATAGTAAAACACAGAGGGTTTCTTATTTTGCTTTGATCAGTAAAATAAACTTTTAGAGATTGTTCTGGGATGAGATCCAGCTTCTGAGGAAAAGAATGGCCATGGCTCAGGCAGGGGTTAGTAATGGAGTGTCAGGGAAATCAGTCTGACAGTTCTCAGGCCAGCTGCTCAATGGAAAGAATTGGCTGAGCTGGGATGGCCCGGAACACGAGCAGGATCACCGCAGCCTGTGCTCTTTAGCAGCTGAAGTGTCAGGAACTGAAAGAGAATCTTCCAATTTTGGGACCTTCCCGATCCATAGGCGTGTGAGCAGCCTTGAGCTGGGGCCATCTGCCGATGGTCACTCCGTGCCCAATGGGAAGAAGGGCTGCTCCACAGCAGGGCTGCAGGCTCTGCTCTATTTAGGGTGAAAAATGTTGAAAAGCATTTTGTACTAAGGGAAAATTGTGACTCTGGTTGTTTTGGCCATAGCAGGTTTTGGAAGACTTCCACTGCCTTTGCAATTTCTTTTTTCCCTGGAGTATTTTAATTTATTTTTGGTTGGAGTTTTCTGGAAACTTCCTGTAGGTATTGCAGAGCATTGTATGAATTACCTAGAGGCACCAGGTGTTGTGATGGCCTTGTCCAGCATGCAGAGCTTTTCATGTAGCACCTCAATGACAAACATTGTGTTGTTTAAATAAAAGCGCAAAGGTAGTTTCCTTTTTGTGATTATAATTGTAGAATGGGTTTTTCACTTTAAAAAATCCACTGAATCTTGCTCAGCAGGTCAATTGGTACTGAAGCTGTGAGGCCTTTGGGAAGCGAGGGGTTGGCCAGGGCACTGCTGGGGAAGGGCGGGTGTTGTGTGGTGCCCATGCAGCTCGTGGGGCTCTGCAGCAGCTTCAGGGGAAATTTGCTCCTCAGTGAAGTGCTCAGGATCACTTCACAGTGATCAGGAAGATCTCTGCTCCCTGCACGTGTTGGCCAGAGCCTCTGAGCCCTGGGGCTGTTCCCAGGACAGCAGTGTCACCTGCAGACATGGTGGCACTCCCTCCCTCAACTCTGTGCCTGCAGTACTGAACACACGGCAGAAACTGAGGGAAAAGCAGATGCATTAAAAGGTTGGGAGTATTTGGTTTGAAGACGAGTAAGATAGAGTTATAAATAATAAATGGTCTGGAGAACATAAATTTGGGGCTTTTAGGCAGTTTCATTTTGCCAGGAACAAAGGGAATTGAAAATGAAATTCAGATGAGACCAACGCACAACCGAGGAGAGGGAAACAGCGTCTTACACCAGTGAGGGGAGGACATCTCTGGAGCCCAGGCTGGGCTGCTRGCCCCAAGAGCACGAGTGGCCTGCAGGACATGGAGCTGTGACCAACATGTGCTCAGGCAGGGGGTTCCCAGGCCCCATGTCACGCCACAGTCAGTGCCCCGAGCACGGCAGCGAGTGCTGAGGGCATGAGGGCRTCGTTTCTCCATCCTGGCTGTGTCACGGCGTGGGCTGGGGATGCCACATCTGATGTGACCCAAGCTCCAACCCTTAGTCCCAGCATTTGTGTTTCAAAGTGACATGTAATGTGGACTTGTTTTTCAGGATGTACTTGTGTTGCTTGGATTGCTTTCGCCTGCCAGTTGCTTTTAAAAATATTCCAGCTGTGATGTTCATATAGAGCTGTACTCCCTGATTAAAATTCCTGGTTGCCAGATACAAAGCTCCTCCTCCTGCCCAAATAGCTTTGCAAACCAGTTTTTTCCATGCAGAGCAATCTCTCCGGTGGGAGCCTTCAGCTCTCGGATTTCCCTGGAACTGTCTGCAGTGACATCTACTGACACGAGGCGAGACTGACTGCGAGGGCTAAGGGGCAGAATTTACTGATATGCTCATCCAATGTCTCTTCTATTATATTGTGATCTTCTCTGCTTCCCCAGGAGTGTCCCTCTCGATATTTGGCAGCAGTACCCCCTGCAGCCATCCCCGTGATCTTTGCAGTCCTTCCCCGTGTGGCCTCTCCCATGGGTGATGGCCAGGACAAGAACCTACTGCCTTGAATCTTTCTGGGAGCTTTTGTGTCATTGTGTTCACAAAAATGTGTCCAAAGAAACCCCGTCAGGTTTGAAATAAAGCATTGCAATAATACCTTGATAGTGCCGCAAAGCTGCTGTCACCTCGCTGAGGGGTGTTCTGCTGCTTCTCCCTAACGGTTTGTTACGTGTGGGACACGGATGGAAATGCCACTGCAAACTGCTTCCCTGTTGTGTGCTGTAAAACAGACACGTGCTGAGGAGCTGAGGAGCCCCCCAGGTACATTGGCTCATTGTTCTCTTCTAATGCTGAACACAAAGTGACCAAAAATAACGATAAATTAGGAAAATCCGAACATTCCTTGCCTCGAATCTCAATCCATTTTGGCTGGTTTTGTCTCTGCCTTGCTAAGGCAGTTTGCTTGGTTTCTCCTTTTAACTTCCCTTTCCAGCCCAACTTCGTTAACCGTGTGCCTAACGAGTGCTTTGCTTGAAGCTAACGAGGACTGCGGGGAGCTGCCGGTGATGATTGTTTTGTAAAACTGCATGTGCATCTGTCTTGCAGAAATGCTGCTCATGGATTCTCACTTATTCAGGTGGACAGTATGAAGGTCACCATGAAGGATATCTTACAAAAGGCCTTAAAGAGAAGGAAGGGATCACAGAGAGGCTCAGGTGGGTTATTTATCGTATTTTCTAGAGGGCAGGGTGTTTTCTCCATGAGTAAATTTTATATCTCTCTTTAACTGTTGTGAACATTGCTCAGCTTTTGAGGGGGGGTTGTGTCCCAGCCCCACTCGCAGCAGTTCTGTGCACAGGTTTGTGTTCTCCATGCTGGCACAAAGCTGACAGTGCAGGAGCTGCATAATGTTTGCTGCAGAGCAGTATATCCATTCCTGCAAATATTTATTTATGATAACAAAGCCATTTGCATTCAAGACCAGTTCATGGTAATTTGGGATGATGGGTGGAAGTACAGCAAGTCCAGCCCATGACAGAGTTTGTATATATACTTTTAATTTACGTAAGAAAGTTATGCTTAGCATGATTTTAAATAATTTCAAGCATTCATTGTTACTTGTAGTGAAAAAGAAAAATTTACTTTCCACAATGTTGTCAAAATAGTGCTGTTATAGTTAAGGCATATCAACACTTAAAAAAAGAAAATGTGCAATACTTGTATTTCTATTTTAAAGCAATGTTTTTCTGGGGGGTAGATGTGCATTCATATATATGTTAGTGTATATACTTCAAAAGTATAAGGCTGAGAGATCTTTCCAGCAACAAGAAATAATTACTGAGAGAAATTGCACTGAGTCTTGTCACGCAACAAAGGAACTTTAATATAAACCCATCTATATAGTGGGAAAGATAAGGATCTTGTCTTTGTAAATGAATGAAACCTCCTTATACACTCTCAGTTTTAACTATGGGAAAAGAAAATAAACCCTGTTCTCTTTAGAAAAAGTAGTTCAGTGCAGTTTTTAAATGCGTGTATAATCTGTCATGGATTTAATTAGCTATCTTCAGATGAGAGCTGAAGTTTTAATAAAAGTTAGAAGAGATAACACAGTGAAGGACACGGATGAGCTGTCTCAAGGCCATATTCCAAGGGAACGATAAGAGCTGTAAAAAATGGCAGAGAAGAGCAATTGAATGGAGCAATGAAAATCTGATTCTCGTAAAAAAAAAAGGGGGGGGGGTGGAGAGGAGCAGTGCTGGGGGGGTGGAGAGGAGCCCCGCCAGTCTGCAGCAATTTGGAGGGTGGCCAGGAGCCATCGCTCACCCTCGGCTGCGGCGCCTCCGTCCAGATGTGCCAACGGCACGTCCCGGCCCTTGCCAGCTGACTGCGCCGTGTGATAACCAGCTCTCTGGATGCCCATCGCTGGCCACAGAGATAGAATTAAATTATGATGATCTTCCCACAAGTTGGGAGAGGAAACAATGCATATAAATCTTGATTTCATCTCAGCGTGAGAAGTCTTTATCCATCATCACTCATAATGAACAAGTCGTTAGCAGCGATGAATGGTGTTGGGGTTTTTTCAAACACCTCTTTTGTTCACTTTTTGGGTGACTTTTATTTATTTCCTGGGGTCAGATTTCCCTTCCCTGAAGGGAGGTCACTAAAGGATTCACTTAGCTCAGTCTTCAAACTGCTTCCCCTCTTCGTGTAACAGATGTTTTATTCTTTGTCCATTTGAAATTTGATTCTGCTTTGACTTTGTTGCTTTTGCTCAGTAGTTTAGAAAAGGAATGGATCTGGCATTTGTTCCTTCAGCTAATACATTCACTTCTACTGCCTTGGCCCTCCTGCTCAGAACCCTTTGCAGGAACAGGGTGTATAGGCATGTATGTGTCATTTGGGGTGGGGGCTAATTATATAAGAAATAATTTAAATTTACTTTTTATTAATTATCTATGTGGTATCTCACCTCTTTGAGAGATGACCAACACCCCTGCTGCATATATAACCATAGTGGAAGTCACGACTACAACCCTTTTGGTTACTTACAGGCATGTTTACATGGGAACATATAACTGGATTTCTTGGTATGGTCAGTGTTCACAGGTTTTGGTTACGCTTGTGTCCAGGCATAGCCAGAATTCCTGCAGCTATAAGCTCCATGCATTGGGGTCCCTGCGAGCAGAGTGCTCACTCTGGGGAAGGTTCCTGCTAGAATTCCTGAGTTACTGAGTTTCATAAATGAAATCTTTATTTTTTTAACTGCTGATGAGCACTCACAATGCACTATTGGAATTGTCCTGGCACACGGCTGAAGGGACTCCTTGGATCAGGTATTTGTGTATAAAATTGGTAAATCAGAAATTTCTGTTAATATTATCTTAGCTTATCCAAAACTTCCCTTATTCCCAACGACATCCCTTCCCCAAAAATGTGATTTACCAGGCTTCGGGGTGGAGTGGGGGGGGCTTAGGAGGGTTTAAAGCACCCTTTAAAGCATCGCCTTTAAAGCAGCAGCAATTCCAGTTGTGTTCTCAGAGGAGACCCTCTGGATCTGGACAGGCCGTGCCAGTCCCTGTCTGCCACAGGCTGGGAATGCTGCTGGGAATGGTGCTGAGGGCAGGGAGAACTCAGGATGCCACCACAGTGGGCACAGAGAGACTGGTGTAGGAGTAGGAAAAGATTTTGTCATCATTCCTCATCTGCCACCAGATTCTTCGTCATTGGAGAGGATGTGCCTCTGTCACTGGGAGATGCAGGGATAAATGGAATTGCAGATCAGACCATTAGCACAGCACAGGCCTCTGCCAGGGTGGTTCAGGTCATTATTAACCAGTGGATTAGGATGTCAAAGTTCTGAATAAAAGATAAGACATAATTTAGGAGAAGCATTTCTCCTCATTCAGCAATGTTTCCTTTAAAGCTGATTGGTCTGATTTTTAAAAAGTTGTTACCAAAAATAGATTGAACGTCTTTATTTAAAATTTTTTGAATTGTTTAATAAAACTGAAATACCCATGAGCTTTTCTGCCTGTTTTCAATGGGCATCCAGTTCAGCATTTCCAGGACAAATGAATTTATTATCGTTACAGCTTAAGCTGTTTTCAAGTACTGGTAGAAGCAGTTGCTTTCTGACCTGTTTTCACCACTGACTTACAGGACATTTTTCAGACTGGTTCTAAATTGGTAGGAAAATGCAAACCTGGGTTGGCTACTTTGGGTGAGGAAAATTTGAGGAATTCCTGTGGTACAGTTGGGAAGGGTTTGTTCAGCATGACCAGGGCCAAAACAATAGACTAATTTTCTCTAAATACTTTATTCAGCCAGTAAAGATTATTTGTTGCAGCAAGATACAGGTCAGTAGAAGACAGAAGCAGGCTACAATCTTTGCTTCAGAGAAAGGGGCCTGAAAAAACAGAAGCAATATTCTGACTGTGCCTAGCTCTATTTAGATAAAATTATTGCAAACGGTTCAAACTATATCACGTTCCTTTCAATTCTGCTTTTGTAGTGTCTGAAGGCTTTTGACATATGAACTCCGACCATTTCTAAACAATAATTTTTGCATCAGGGGACGGGAAACGCAGGTGGTGGAATAACTGGATGTGTTGTAGCTGACAAAGCCACGGCCCCGAGTCCTTTTCTAGAGGACGTGGTTGTCCTGAAGCAGGGCTGTGGGACCGGGTGACCTGTCCCACCACAGGCACCYGCAGGGGGTTAATGGGAATGCTGGATCATCTCCTGCCACATGCCCAAGTAACCAACTGGGAGAAGTACATGGGAATGGCTGCAAGTTAGGAAAAAGCCTGTAACAACCAGTCAGTGCTGCATACTGGAAAAGATAAATCTGCAGAGGAAATCGTTGAGGCAGATGTTTAATTAGTTGGAGCCAGGCTGGATAAATCAGGATAGGAGCTGTCTATGCAGATATGCCGGTGTGCCTTCCCTTCCTCTGGGCTGGTGTCACTGGCTTTAGAAACAAACTGTTATTTTTGCTGAGGAAAGAAGCAGCAGAAAGAGTCATATAACCTCTCGCTTACTGTAATGGATTCCCCTGTGTACACTCATAAAATAGAAAATGTAATTGATGTTTTCTTATGGTAATGAAAACTAACGAAGTCGAATACTTTATCATCAATTTGTTTAACCTATTGCGTGCTCAGCAGCGTGTATTGCACAGACATATTTTATGGGAGAGCTGGAAATAAAACACTGCTGGTTGTTGGATGAGCTGCTAGAGGAAACTGGTCTAATCCARGATGGACTGCCTTGAGGGGGCCTCAGGGGCATTGCTCCTGCAAGAGGGTTTTCTGAAAATAGCCCAACGGGGAGAGAAAGAGCCTGAGGACAGGGTAATGCCCTAGCCGCGGAGAGGAGAGCTGGAAGCTCCATCAGTGCCACAGGGACCTGGCTGGGCACAGTACACAGGCCTGGCAGTGCTCAGGCACTGGGATAATGGCCCTTGGAGAACCTCAGTGTCCACAGGTACTTTGAGGATTGTTTTGTTTAATCTTGCCATGCCTACACCTTCTTGAGAGCATTCCTTTGAGCACTTCAGCAGCTGATGGTGTAAATATAAAATCTCTCTGCAGTGTGGCAGATCTGTAGAAAGGAACTCACATGCTGGAGATTGGGAGCATAAGAACTTCCTGTTCTCCCTGAATTTATCAGTAAAAATGTCAGATACGGTGCTGTCTGGATTTTGAACAGCTCTCATAACTGAGTCCTGAAAAGCTGTTTTAGAAGGTGAGATTTGGGTGTTTTAGTACTTGGTATAATTCTGCTCCCCAGAGATCAGTAACAGTCTTAACATTAACTTCTGGAGCAGGTAGCTGTTAGGCGTGCTTGAAAATCCCACCCTCGGGCTTGGCAGAGGAAKTTTTGTAGGCTGTACAGATCATGTTGCAGAACTGTAAAACACCATTATCCCTGGAACTTAATTAGCTTTACTGGGAAATTATTTTCCTGCTCAATCAGTCTGGTGTGTGTTTCTGCTGGTCTTACTTTCACCAATACTCATGTGTTACCCCGTTAACATGTAAGAAGTTTGGGTTGTGGTAGATGTGCATTTTAAATCCTGCRTTCAGGAAGACTCGGCTGAACCAAGGCAGGCACAGTTTTTCTGAGATGGAGCACACAGCCGTATGCTCTGATCCCACAGCTCAGCTGAGGCTGGGGCTGACAGCAGCCCACAGTGTGCAGCAGGCAAGGAGATCTTATCAGGCCTTTTATATCTACACTAAAGCCTGCATTCAATATTGCCTATAAAATATGTTTGCATGGATTATGATTCTAAGAACATAAGAAAGATGATGACTTCATCCTTGATACTTCATGTATCTTGATGCCATGGTGATTCTCAAATTAAATATGTGCAGGAACTATATGTACACTTGGAAGTTATCTCCCTGSCTGTGAGCTGTCTCATTCCTGCTGCTCTTCAACAAACACATTCCCTGGGATGCCAGTTGCCTTCTCCTCCAGAGCTTGACTGAATGGACTATAAATACTAATGTAAAGTAAATAACAATGCAGAGAGAATGTGTGCAGAGGCRTTGTTTTCAAACAAATTAAGCATTGATGTCAGTATATAAAAACYGAGTGTTCTTAGAAGGAGATGAGAGACAAAACTAAACAACATAAAATGCTGAAATGTTGGAATAATCCTGCCTGTTCCTGGTCTGTGTCAGCCTCTCTTCATCTGAAATTTCTTGTGAACAGAGAAGTCTCCTCTGATTAATCTTGTCTGATTTTAAGTAGAAATTCTTTGCAGGGCGAACATGCTACTGATTATTATTTAATAGCTGCCCGACTGCAAACATCCCCAGACCAGAAAGGCTCAGTCCTTTTAAGAACAAAATGCTCTACAAGTTTAATTGTTATAAACAAAACCTTCTGCCAACATTGCACAGACGTGACCTGTATTTTCCGTAGGTTAGAGGGAGAATTATTAGCTCAGTGTTCTGTGAGTTTGGAGAAAGATTAATACTTTTTCGATAAATGAAAACAGCTGCTTTGCAATAACATTCAAGTCCCTAACAGCTGTCAACCAGTGCTTTTTGCATTCTTTAAAATGTGTAAAGTGACCAAAAATAGTCTAAAATAATCTTCCTGGTCTGTTTAAGTGTATTATTCCACTGCCACAGGAAGCTGAATAATAAAGAAAGAGGAAGGTTCAAGAAACAGGGATAGGACTTAAAGATAAAAGTCTCCATATCATATTCTAGTCTCTACACCAGAATCAGAGGAATTACAGCTGCCAAGGCCAGGGAAAAGAGCCTATTCCATCCCCAGGTACCTGGGAGCACAGTCTGTTACAGACCCATGTTTTAGATTTGTTCACACAAAGTTTAAGTTACTGCTCAGAACCCGAAGACTCTTAGATGAAGAGTCCTGCTTGGGGCTYCTCTTCGTTCAAGGAGCACCTGGGGAAGAGAGATCCGAGTTGTGTTTGAAAATTCAGGTTCTGATGTATCAGTGTCGGCACCACTTTTAATGTCAAATTTCATGACTTAAATGTTCTGAAACAGCTGCTGGAGGAGCTGTGGGTCTTTCTGGGGYTTTCCTTCCTCATCCTACCTTGTTGGTGGGAGAATAGGACAAAAACAAYGTCTGTAAAGGGAGAAGTGTATGTATTTTGATCACACATACATGTATTTAGTCATACATTTAAAAAAGGAGAATTAAGAAGGTAAAAGAAACTATGTAAAGCCACAGCCCTGTGATTAAAGCACTTTTAACAGATGAACTACAATTAGAATAAACTGTCATTAAAGTTTGATACTGTCATGGAATCATGGTAACTGAGGAGTTTAAATTTAAAAGTAAATATGTTCGAGTAGGCGATGCATATGTTTGCTCTGACTCTTTCTGGGATGGAAGCCCCAGCATCTGTGACAGTGAAAAGCCAATTAACTTGTATTTCCTTGTGTTCACACGCGTGCTTTTCTGCTTAATGGTGGTTGTGAGTTTCTCTGGCTCCAAGTGCTTTGTTTTGGATCATTACAGCACCCCTGCGRAGCCTGGTGCCCGGGTTATGAATGGCTTTACCTGGAAATACTTCAGCAATCCTGGGTTTCCTCGCGTTGAGCTGTTTCTATCAGCAGGTTTTACATTACAGAGAAGACTGATATTTGTAGACCCTGGTCAGGTCCCTCTCGAGGGGCGGGTGGGGCGTGCAGCCCCCTTGTCCCGGCACTCTCCATGCTCCACAGGTGCCGTGCTGGGTCAGGAGCTGCCTGGCTYCTGCGGCTCGAGGCCCTCCGTGTCCCTGCTCAGCACCCTGTGCCAGCATTCCCAGAGCTGGGCTTGGCTACACTGCTCACTGCTCCCAACCAGGAGCTGATCTGGGAAGGGGAAAGGCTGCTCACTGCTTGTTTTTGTAGGGTATTTCCAGCAGCAGAATGGGTGAGCAGGGCGAGCCCCTTGGTGTGGAGAGGGGTGATGGGACTGCTGGGAATGATTTCCTTCTGCCTCCAAACTGCAGCTCTGCTCTGCAGTGGGGATGATTTATTCCACACGCCCTCTCTCCCCAGCCTGTTGACGCTGAGCAGACTCCAGCGTGCCAGGGGACAGGGATGTTGGTGTACGTGGAACAGCTTCTTGAGAATAAAGTTTGTGAATAGTTGGTCAGAACAGCAATGGCTAGTTAGCCCTGTGCCTGGGGCTGGTGTGAAGCTGGACATCAGCCTGGATGGGTGAAAAGAATATTTCATGCCCRGCCTCCAAAATGAAAGTGAAATATTGAACGGAGTCTATTTTGGAGCTGTTGGTATCAAAATCATGTGGTTACTGGTTCTTCTGGATTGGTAAAAATGCTGTAATTTATGTGACATTTTAARCTGTGGAGCTCACTATTTGGGTGACTGAGATTTTTGTATTTGTTTCACCCACTCTGATGAACAGAGACTGCGCTGGTGCCTGGTACCTTCACGGGACCAGCTTCTCCCTTGCTCCGTTTTCGTGACCCCTCGAGTGCACCGGGGTTGTGCTGCCCCAAACTGCAGAATAGCCATTGGTATCTTCATAGCCAGAGAAAAGTGAGAAGAGAACCAGGCAGTGAGGAGAGACCTTGTGCTGATGTCACAAATCCCCRTCAGGACGGTCCGTCGGGGCCGATCTCAGGCGGCAGCAGCCGCCGGTGGCCAGGCCASAGCGAGAACAGCCCTGCCACTGCCCCACGCTGCCACCCGAAGCTGTGAGCTTGAAATGAAACCTGTTTCTTGGATTTCTGCTGTAGGTGCTTTGCATTATAGATCAAACATGATGATTTTGTCTCCTTTCAGCTTTATTTAGAGCTACATATTGCTAATGCAAAAAGGTAGGAATTAAGTAAAGCCCTTCCGCGGATGCTGTGCACAGCCTGGGTTGCTGCTGGCCRTGCTGCACATTTGCTGTTCCCCAGAAAAGCAATCCAGAAATGAAGTGTTTGTTTCTTTTTAAGGGGCTTTTGACTAAATTCTTTAATTTCACTGGCTGTCACGGTAGTGTTAAGTAAAATGGGTTTGAACTGCTGTAGTTTTTGTGTACTGGACTAGATGTCAGAAACCTTTGCCATCACTGGAAATTCTGTCACTCTGGATTTACTATCTGTTTCCCACAGCTGAATTCCTGAGCAGTGTGATTTAACACCTTGGCTCTCCATCAGCCGGGCCTGGCATTTATTTGAATGCATTACACCACTGGTTTCCATAAACTATTTTACAATTGTTTCATATAAATGACTGTTTATTTCTACAAAAACCATCTGTATTTCTGTGGAGAGCGGCAGATAACTGTGTGTAAAATTCAGTAATGTCACAACAGTGCAAGTTAAGGAAAAACAGATTGGACTTAAAAAATCCTCTCATGCTTGTGTGTAATGTTAAAAGTTTGTTTGCAGTATTTAAATATCTTTATTTATTAACCAGTATTTGCATGTGTAATGATAAAATCTTTATTCCACTTCAGAGGTGTTGAGGGGCTTTGGGGATTTTTAGCGGATAAACAG
Source organism: Amblyornis subalaris (assembly GCA_018881555.1). NCBI lineage: Eukaryota > Metazoa > Chordata > Aves > Passeriformes > Ptilonorhynchidae > Amblyornis > Amblyornis subalaris. Next base: position 821,657 of record JACAXG010000076.1, read on the forward strand.
ATTTAAGATGTCCTCGCAGCAGCAGGATTGGAGATGTAAACATTCTGCTCTGCAGCCAGTTCCTCTCGCACTGTTTACATATTTTCAGTTGTTTTATTGTCATTGCCAAGCACACAATGGAATCCTGCCCCTTCTGTCATGTTCTAAGAAAAATCCCACAGAAGGAGGCCTGAGCCCTCTCCCTGTTCCCACTTTCTCTGCTCTCCACAGTCTGTCGATCCGGCTTCTCCCTCAGCCCTTTTTGTGTATGGTCCAGTGCTCGTCCCCTGGCCCAGGGGCTGTGTCCAGCATCGATGGGAAGCCAGGGTTCCCCCGAGCCTCCCCAGGAGGACGAGGAGCTGCCTTGGTTTCCCTCCTCCCAGCCAGCACCCAAGGAGCCTCCACACTGAGCTATTTTAATTCCTCCATCTGCTGCCCATGTGCTGGCAGAGGGAGCACTGGAATCCAGCAGTCTTACACTTAGCACGACTGATACTTTCTGACAGACTATTTGAAATGATAGAAATACATAAATCTCCTCTTTTTTATGACCTTGTAATAGCTGCAACATATTTCCAGCAAATATTTTCTATGGCAATAATAAAAAAGCGATAACAAAAAAATAAATATAAATATAGTTTAAACTCAAGCGGAATCGCGCTTTCAAAGCCCAGGGATGGAGCAGCGAAGCAATAAATCACAAATCCTTGTGAAAGGAGGGACTTGAAGAAGGAAAGTTCCACAGACATCAATGTTAAGTGTTTATCAGCAGGGGTTTTTTGACTGCTCTCCTGTCTTCTGCCTGTGGACAGTGCTCAGGCACAGCTCTGTTCCCTTTTGCTTGTTCCATCCTGCMCAGCATCTATTGCCATGGCTGCCTAACATCCACATTTCTGATTTTTCCTTTGTTATTTTTGTTGTTAGTTTTTCTTTTCCTTTGTTATTTSCTTTGCTTAGAGAAACTGTGGCTGCCCCATCCCTGGAAATGTCCAAGGCTGGATTGGATGGGGCTTGGAGCAGCCTGGGATGGTGGATATTGTCTCTGCCCATAGCAGGAAGTGGGACTGGATGAGCTTTAAGGTTCCCTTCTACCCYGAACCGTTCTGTGATTCCGTGATTCCTGCAAACCCCAGTGAGCAGGCAGCAGTTCCTGAGGTGTGGTGGAGGTCAGGTATGGAGATGCTGCACCATTGATATGATGTTTAACGTGTTGCTCACACCAGCTGCCCTCAGGTGTGGGTGGTGGCAGGGGTTTGTTGGAGGAGTTCAAGGAGAGACCAGTTTGCTTGGGCTTTCTCACCAGGCAAACTGTGAAATTGTGACAGGAACCCATAGCAAAGAGCAGAATTAATGGATGACAGGTGGACAAATGCAATATACAAGGGGCAAACACGGGCAYGGCTTTGGTAGAGCAGATTGTGCTCCAGCACTGTGAGCAGGCTGTGAGGGAGCCAGAGACCATCTGAATGGGATGGTGAGTTTTCCATGGCATGCTTAGATTTCCAAAAAAGATTTGACAAAGGCTCATAAAGCAATTAAGCTGTCACAGGATGAGAAGGAGGATCCTCACATGGATTAATAATTGATTAAAAGACAAGAAACAAAGAATAGGAATAATGGCCCTCAGTGATTAGTAACTAGGTTACTGGTGGAGCTCCAGTGGAACTGGTGGAACCTGCATTGTTCATTAATGTGGGGCATGGAAAGGATGTGAATGCTGATGTGACAAAATGTGCTGTTGATACAAARGAGGTAAGAATAGTGCAAATAAAAGCTGTCTGTGAAGCACTGCAGAGGTATCCACAGTGCTGACTGACAGGACAATAAAATGAGAGAGGGAATTCAGTGTCAATGAGTACAAAATAATATACATGGTGAAAAGCAACTGTAACTATATGTGTACAATGATGGGCTCTAATTACCTTCCATCAGTCAGGAAAAGTATCCAGCGTCATCACGGGTAGTTCTCTGAACACTTCAGCTCCATGTAGAAGCAGGCAGAAAGACAAATGGAACATCAGGAATTAGGTCTATAAATCCCAGCATGCCCACATCTTAATTGCTATATTTTGTCTCAAAAAAGGTAATACAGAAGTAAAGAGAAATAGAAAGGGATGAGTGTGAAAATGGATCAGACACGTGAAATGAGGAGCAGATGCTGAGGAGGGAATGGCTTTTCTAGTGTGGAAAAGGCACAACTGGGTACAGGAGGTGTCTGTGAAGTGCAGGTGGTGGGGACAGCGAATTGGGAAGGTTTTATCCTGGTTGTTCATCGACAGGACCTGTTGCTCGCCCCAAATATTGGGGTGGCAAGGGCTCTTTGGAACAAAATGAATTCTTTTCCTCACACAGTGCAATAAATTCATGAGGTGAATGTCATGGAAATGGGAAATTCAAAAGTGTTTTGGACAAATGGTTGGACTGTAAAGGGAGCTGACAGCAAGCACAGGTGGAACTGGGGTGTTGGTGAGAATTATGGGAGCTCTTGAAGGTGAAGAGAGGGATACACAAAGGGTAGGGACGTGTTTTGTTGCAGAGACTAATGCTGTAAAATATAGGCTCAGTTTTCAACCATTTGGGGGTTTTGTTTGATACTGGTCTTTTTGGTTTAGGCTCGACAAGTCCACAAACATTAAATATTCTTTCTATAATCCTTATTTCACCCTAGTAACTAGTTTGGAGATGGAGGGGGCTTTGGTTGGGGTTTTGTTTAAAGCCTGGTTCCCTGTTGCAGTGTTAGTATTGTTTATTGTGCAGATTCACCCCTGACCGTGGCATTCTTCATTGCTATTGAAAGTTAATGGGGGAAAAATTGCATTCCAAACATTTGAACCCGTAGTAGCCATGGCTGAACTTAGTTGATCTCTGGTGATCGGTTCAATTTAGTTACGATTTTTAGCCATTAGGCTGGGGCTGAATGATGGTGATTTGGTTGAGGCCAAATGTCTGCAGAAAATTGGCTGTTTGATAAGAGCCCTGTTATCAGAGGGGGATACTTTCTCATTTACATTTAGATGAGTATTGATTATTTATTTACTCAGAGAAGTGAGATTCGTTCCCAATCTTATCTCTCTAGTCTCTGCTTGTCAGCAGAAAGAGAGAGAGAGCTCCTGACAACAGCCCAAGATAACAGCACTTTGTAGTGGAGATAAAAGTTGGAATGGGCCTTTTTCTAGTCTTGACTGAAAGGATAAGTTTTAAAAATTAGAACTGATGGGTCATGCTTTCAAAAGCCCTTTCTGAAGGCTTTGCAGCTTAAATGGCAACAGAATTGGTTTGTTGGTATGCGGGTGGCCATTCCCTCCTGCAAGGGGGATGCTTAATTTGATTACACGGTGGGATTCTTCCCAGGCACCTTTGTGTGTGCACAGGGAAGCTGTGGGTCTGTCTCCTTGGGTTTAATTCCTGATAAACATTCCTTTCTCTAAAGAGGTACCTTGAAATAGCCAAGCACTGTGGGTATCTGTGGACAGAATCCATGGTGTGAGTGGTTAGACAGGGATTTCAATGGAAGGGATGTGTGTGATGGAGGAACATCCACAGGTGGAGTGTGGGGTGCTGGGAGCTGCCAGCAGGAGGGCTTGGCTTGGGGCGCTGGCCAGGACTGTCCATGCCAGGATTTTAAAAGTTTGTTTTACAACTGCATCGAACATTTGCATGAGATTACAGAAATCCATAAAATCCATCTTTGTATTGCCACTTGAAATTTTGTTGAAATTCACAGAGCAGGATTCCATTAGGAGACCATTAAATTATCCAATATTCCTGCTACAATGACATCATCTGAACTTGTGAGAGAAGCCTGGTAGTAAAACTCCTCCACAGACTCAGCCAAACATTCTTCATCTGTTGGGAAGCAGAGGTCATGTAAATGTGGACAGATATTTAAAGCGTTATTGAAGAGTAGATACTCTCTAAAAATCCATTTATACTTTTTTCTTAATTTCTCAGTATTTTCTGTTTTTAAGGAATTATCCATAAGGCAGGTTGACCTGGTTCCTGCTCTGGAGCTCTATTTCCCTGCTTTGTTAGGAGAGTTAATACAGACACAAACTGGATAAAATAATTTACCTGATCACAGAATTCTCAAGCTGCTCCACATAAAAATGATCCTTTACCACTGGCACGTGGTGTTGAGGGGTGTGATCCCTGATGGCGCTCTGCAGGGTTCAGCACCATGGGGACTGTGTCTGATATGGGTGATGTTGTTCTTTGGAGCAGATCCAGCTGGTGGAATCGGATCCACACAGAGGGACAGTGAACCCCCAGCTGCATTTAAGCTTTCCATCGTGTTTGTATGATCCTGCAATAGCTGTCAAGCTCTGGTAGCGTTGGTGTCCGTCCTTTGCCCCATGCTGCTGCCTGGGAAGCRCTGGGGCRAGTCCATCGCTCTGTGCTGGGGGCACCAGGCGAGGCTGGGAGTGGGGAGGAGCTGCCACCACACCTCACTCAGCCCTTGGTTCCAAGTGGGGAGAATTTCACTCCTTCCTCTGCTCTGACTTTCCGTGTTTGTGGGCAGGAGCAGGCGAGGGGCAGTGAGGGAGGCAGGGAGCTGGGGCACAGCGCCGGGCGCTGGCGTTCGGCAGGTCCCGGTGATGCTGGGCTGAGGCTCTGTCTGCAGGGCCAGCGCTCAGAGCAGGGCTCTGGGACCGGGTACCAGCAGCACAGATATTCAGATGGGAGCCAGCAGTTCCCTTGGATGTAGCTTGGGAATCTCTGGAAGGTGCATGTGATGAATGGACAAAGCCATCGGGTTTTGCTGTCGCTKGTCCTGTTCTTAAACCTACACCAGATTTTAAATCCAAATTGATTTACTGCTTTGAGATTTGTTTCAATTCAGTATATTTTCCTTCTGCCTAACAAGCCAGGCCTCTGTTTATTTAATTTATTTTAAATTTAAATTGTTAATCACATTTCCAGTAGCCGGGAGAGGAGCAGTGACGGTGCTGGGTCTGTTTGCTTTTCTTTGTGCTGCACTGAGACATCTCTGCTGCTTTTTGAGTGTGGTTTGCACTGCAGATGCTTCAGCAGCTCCACATGCCATCACTGGTTGTGCTGGGCAGGATGGGAGCCAGTGGGTCTCCTCCTGTGTCCTGCAGAAAGCCTGGCACTGTATCTGCTCTGAGTGGCATTGGGAATAAGGGGTCYCCATAACGCTGCACTCGGGGAGGGAACACACCTGGGCCAAGCAGCCAGTGCTTCATGCGGCTTTGGGGAGATAGAAYGAGAAACTGTAATTGAAATTCTGCAGTAGTAAATTTAAAATTAATTGGCTAACAAATTCCATTCCTTAGGCATGCCATCCGAGGCTGAAAGACTTAATTTTTTGTATATTTTAAATATTTCATCGTATATGCTCWTAATTCAAAGTCAGCAAACAGTCAGAAATCTTTTAAGTACTGGTGAAGAGGGAATAGATTTTGTTATTTCAGTTCTAGGTTTTTTGTTACTTTGAGACSTGGTTGAGGGTGCTTTGAATCATTTAAGATTTTTCAGGTATCTGTTTAGTGTTATTTTACTGGATTTTAAGAAAAATACACAGCTGAGAAGTTGGTGTGCACTTCAGCTCTCAGGTGTGAGCAGGAGTGGAGTCACCCTGTGCTGCTTCAGGGTGGAGGGGGGACAGGAGGGTGTTGACCCCCACCAGCTCCTGCTCTTGGAAGGGGCTCTTCTTCTTCGAGGTCCCACCTGAGTCTCCCCCTGCCCCGCCAGGGCCTCTTCCCACCACTGTCAGGACAGCAGGGCTAGAGCTGGCTCGTGGGGCTTCACCTGGAATTGTATCGGTGTGTCCTGGTTTTGTTCCAATTAGGACATGTAGTTTAAGGATCCATTCAACTAAAAAAAAATTTTTTAATGGCCTAGTTTTTGTAAAAACAATTTTTGATACATATTCTGTAGTTGTAAAACAGCTTTATAAGTGGTATTGTCTTTCCTTTGGGGATTTGGTTTGGGAAGAAAGAAGCTGGCACCTGAATCTTGAAGATCTGTTAAAATATGARAATAATTCATTCAAAGCAGCAGCATCTGTCCCTCCATGTGACGCAGCTCAGTGGTAATAGTGCACAGAGCTCTGGAAAAAGCTACAATCCACCTCTTGGTGACCTGCCTGCTCCCTGCAGCCCTGGAGCTGTGGGTGATGCCAGGCTCCAGTGGCAYGTTTTCTCAGGCCAGCCTGGGAAGCAGCACCTGTCGCTGCTGGCGTGTGAGAACACCCTGACCCCTGCCAGGTGGGCATTTAGCAGAGGCAAACAGCTGAATGGGTTTCACCACAAAATGCAGTTCATAAGGAAGGGCTGATTTCCTTCCCAGGTATTTCCCAGTGCTCTGTGCAGGCAAGAGGGATGGGCAGCAGGGAGCAAACACAGGGGGCTCCTTCACTCAGGAAAGATGCCCAGAAAATCCCCCGTGGATGTGCACGGAGGTCTGAGCAGGTGTTTCTCACACCAGGCTGTGCTCCTGCCCCACAGCACAGGCGGGGGGTTTGGCACAGGCTCCTCTGGTGTAGGAACAATGCGGGAGTGCTGGACAGGAGTTTGTCGGGTCACACTGGGGACAACTGCAGACAAGGGGAATGTGTTGTTTCCTTCCACACCATCCTCCACCTCCTGACAGGGCCCTTCCCCTTGGCAAAGAGCTTTGAGATATCAACACCCACCTGCCGTGCTCCTGGGCTGCAAGTAACCTCGTGTTAGTTGAACGTGCTAAGCCATCACTTTGTTAGAAAACAGATGATTTTACAAGTTACTTTATGTTTCAGGTCCTCAGTATCGGCTGGAGAAGCAGAGTGAACCTAATGTCCCAGTAGATTTAGACTGTACCTTGGAGAGCCAGAGCACTTTGGAATTCTGCCTTGTCCGGGAGAACAGTATGTTTCCCCTTTTCACTTTTGCTCTTGTAAACTGCTTAAACTCACATAAGTTATGTATTTTGGAACACAAGCTGTACTGTCTGGGCAAGTACATTTTGACGAGACTCTCTGTCCCGAGGCACTTCTCCGTGGTGCCAAAACAATATTCCAGAGGGAAATGATGGATTTCATACCTTTAGTAAATAGTCTGCATCCTGTTTATCACTTCATGATTAATCTTTTGCTGTTAAACTCTGCTGTGTAAAGTTATGACCAACCCTGAAAAACACGAAATATGAACCTGTCTGTGTTGCAGCCATTGCTCAGTGAGTCGAGGGGTTGGTCTGTGGCGTGTTGTGCCGTGTCAATGTGGCTGTCGGAGGCACTGGGCTTTTCCAGTAAAATTTAAAGAAATTAGCTGTGCAGAAATAACTAGAGCAGTTTGATGATTTTTGAAGTGCCAGACAAATAATCTTCTCTCCAGATATGCTCAAATGTTTTTATTCTATTGCTGGTTTTATGGTCCTAATATTATTTTCTGATTTATTTCTTTACATGAAATGACATGAAACTTTAAAAAAAGACATTTAACCTTGATTTGTGTTTGTTCTCCGTGGCATTATGGTCCATTCTTCATTCGTTAAAACAGTCATGCTCTCGGTTTTGGGGGTTCTTTCATTCCATTTCGTGTAAAAATGTTGATTGTACTAATGAGTAAAACCAGTCACAGTCCTGCTCTCAAGCACACTGCAAACAGCCATAGTTTCAAGCCTGTTTCAAGTAGTAGAAGAGTTTTTTTCTTTCTGTGCAAAGGTTAAATCTTTCCATTGATGCTTTTTGGCCATAGCAACTGTGTCTTATCCCAGAATGGCAGCAGAGCGTCCCCAAAGCACCTCCTGGTTGCAGCGGTGAGCAGCAGCCTCTGCTCTGTTAAGGGAACAGCAGAGGTGAGACACAGCACCACCAGCTCCCAGTGCTGCTGGGGCTGAGATTAACACACACACCTTTGGCTGCTGCTCTCCACAGGATGGGACTTGCTCCCAAAATATTCCTGGTGCTCCTGGTTCATTTCTTCATAAGATGATTGTGAGAAACTGTAGGAGAGACCTTGGCAAGAGGGAGCAGGGGGGCTGTTCTGAGGAAATGGAGCAATTCTGACCTCCCTAATCGAGTTGTGCTCTTCCACAAGCCAGAATCCCCCGACGTCTGCATCCCACCTATTATTTTTGTATTGATTTTTAATCTGTGAAACGATGCTCACTAGTCATACTTTCATAGGTTTTGCATGTGATTTAAAATAACATTTTTTTTAACCCAGGCTCTCTAATGAAAAGAATACTGTATATACTGCATTTTTAATGTACTTTCATCATCTGTGGAGGAATCCAGGCTGTGACATGTAGCTGTATCTCCTGCAGGTCTTTGTTCCCATGAGTGACTGGGTTCAGGTTGCACCATTACTTGAACAGTAAGTCTGTCATAAGTTTGTAAGCAGTGTAGCAAGATGCAGTCGGTCTGCTCTGCTCCAGGAGCCTCAGGAGCCTTGGCTCAAAATAAATGTCAGTCGTTGTGTTGAGGGGACACCTCTCCCTTGTCCTGAAGTCCTTGTGCTGCACCACTCCCCTTCCCTCCCAGGCCAGGGGATGCCAAAGCTCCTCTGCAGAGCCCTGGGGAGGTATGGGATGGATCCCCGAGGCTACCAGGTCAAAATTTCCTTAACTGGTGAGCTCTCCTGCCCTCATTTAGCAAACTGATGGTGCCCAAGAGTGTGATCTGGAACCCCACTAGGATGGGGATTCTCATGGCAGGGAATACCCTGGGCTGGACCCCAAGGGCTCCCTGAGCTCCCGGTACTTTTCCATCCTTCCCCTCTGCAATGGCATCGCTGCACAGGTGCTGGCTTTTTGTCCTGCTCATCAGCCGGGGCCTGGCACGTGGGAGAGCAAAGGCAGAACAGACACTTTGGCACTGGAGCTCAGGAGCAAATCCCAGTTTTGGTTTGTTCAAGGCTGACAGGAACCCAGGTAAAATAATAAATACTTTGGTCAGTTTGGCCTCTTTTCTGAGTGTTTTCTGAATTGGTCCCAAACTCGAATAAGGAACGCAGGATAAATGTTATGTTTATCATTTCTGCCCCCAAATGGGTGATGTTAAAGTGATCCTGCACTGTCCCTCCTTGGGGATGTGTGTTGGCCCTGCACACAGAGGGCTCAAGGACTGTACAATGTGTGAGATCAGTCACAATTCCTGCCTTGTGCAGAGCCTGGCTCCCCCCTGCACAGTCAGAAAGTGAAGTTTGGGGTGCTTAGGAGCTGTCTTTTGGTGTGACATTAGAATAGAAATATTGACAGTTTTACACTATTAATAAAATAATGGCTTGACAATCCTACCATCAAACTGAAATATTCACTTTGTGCATTCTGTCTTGATTTGAAATACTTTTAGCTTTGATATGCCAGTCAGGAAAAACTCTGTTGTAACAGCTATTACTTGTAAATGTGCTCTTCATAGTCTCATAGTCATTTATAAATATATATATATGGACGATGCCAAGCATCTGCTGGGAGAAGAGCAGCCACGTTCCTTTGGGCAAACAGAAAGTTTATATTTCAGGATAGTAAATGAAACAAAAAACTTTCCGGTATTAAGAAATATGTATGGAGAAATCCCCTTTCCATCCAGCATTTGCTAATAGCATTCAAGCTAATAAACTGCTTCCAGTGTGCAGAACTTTTAACTTGCACAAAGATTTATCTTTAAACTGAAAGCTGCACTTAGTAATGTGAAATGCCTTTATGTGTGGTAGCAAGCCGTTCATGGCTAATTTAGTTTTATTCTTGCCATCTTACTTCTGGAAAGTTCCTCTTTCTCATTTTATCATTAGGTAGTAATTAGTATTCAAGGGAAATTGGTCTTAATATATTAAAATTGGTTTAGTGCCTTTAGACCTATAGCAAAGCCAATGTCTTATTGGAAAATGTAACTGGGGACTCTGTGTATGTAATTAATTGTATCGCAATTAAGAACTTTCATTAAGCAATATTCTAGTACATTAAAGTAATAAGGGACATTTTTGCAGTGCAGTTAACTTCGTATTTTGTTGTTTTATCAAGGAAATACAGGTTCACTTGCTCTTGAATAGGCTGCATATGACATTTCAATATTCTGGTATTCCTAATATGTCATGTTTATCTGTCCTCCACTGCTGGCAGGGGTCCCTATCAGAGGAGGCTCCTGGTTTAGCTGAGTCCCTGTCAGAGAAGGCTCCTGGTTCAGCCAAGTCCCCACCAGAGGAGGCTTCTGGTTTATCTTCTACCTTGTTTCCAGCTCATGGTTCTGGTGCTGTTGTTCCATTGCTGTTGGTCTCATTTGAAAACCAGGATTTTCTATGAGGAGATTGGCCCTAGTGACCGATCTCACTCTGTTTCACAGGGATTCAGGTCCATCCCTGGGGCTGTGTGGGCAGCCCAGGGTGGGGTGGAGGGGTCAGTTCTGCTGTGCCACGACTCCTGTCCCAGCACAGGGTGCCATTGTGACCACACGCTGCGGGGACAGGGCTGCAGGGACATCCCACTGGTTTCCGGCATGGAGGATGGTCCCAGCTGGCTCTCAGCAGCAGGGCAGCAGTGCCATTGCCATCCTCCTGCTTCCCTTTCAAGCACTGCCACACCACAGTCTTTCAAGATGCTTTTAAGTGCACCAAAAAGTTTGACATATCTCAGTGTATCTTTGGAGTAGTGCAGCATGAGGGTTTGACATGATACATTATGATAATCCATAGTATAGAGACATTAACACAGGGGTATGTGACAAAATGCATTGTAATGTCTCAGAAGGAGCCATTACAATTTATCTTGTCATTCTGGAGCATGGAGTGGTTGCAGTGTTAAGATGGCTCTGCATAAATTCACATGGAGACTGTTTAATTTGATTTTTGGAATCCTTTCAAGTCGAATGGCACAGCCCAATTTGTAGCTTAACCTTTCAGTGTCCCCCTTCCCCAAAGGTCCACGGTGTGTGGGGAGGGCAGCACTGGGAAAGCTGTGGTGAAAGTCTGTGGCATGGGAATCTCCTGCTTTATGCTCTCCGTGTGGTTTTGGATTCATTGAACAGCAGATGCTCACCTTGCTTTGGTGCGGACAGAAAGGATGGTTATCATGAGCAGCGATGTTATGGAATTAGCAGGGAGACAAGGGAATGCAGCAGAAGTGCTCCCTGCTCAGGGGGGCTTCTCTTCTCCCACCTGCACTTGTCCTGCTGAGGGACACAACCCCCACAGCTTCCCATGCTGAAGTAGAGTGTGTCCTTCAGCAGCTCTAGATCTCCCTGTCCAGAGGGATCCTGCTCCTGCACCAACAGTCTGTGTTGGAGACACGTGCCAGGGTTTTCCTCTCCAGAGCCACGGCCTTTCCTGGCAAACCACCCACTTGTCACTGGAGCTCAAACATGGAAACCCACCACGGCTTCCCTGCCATCCCTGGACACATGGGGATGTAAATCCCAGTGAGAAAGGTCAGCACGGGGAGCATTAGTGTTGAGGCCACTACAACAGTACAAGTCTCAAGCAAAATTAATGCTGAAAAATCTGACAGGCTGGTACCTGCTTTGCTGGAGCTCTAAGGTCTGTACTAAAACTCCATCATCTCATCTTCCCGTTATTAAAATTTCAGCAAAATATAAAGTTTTCATTAATCTCCTGCAGCAAATTTAGTTCTCTGAACTGGCAGTTGGTTCAGCTTTTAGGACTGCATTAGCCAGGATATTAAACAAAACGTGTCATTCCTCAGGATCTCCTGTAAGAAACTAAATCAGTTTTCAAACATATTTATGCCACTTTATCTACCAGCATCTGAATGATCATTTCGAACTGAGGTGCTTTATTAGCAGCTGGCATTGAAATTACTCCGTGCACAATTATATATCGCATTATAGTAATGTTGGAATTGGTGTTAATCCAACGTCATAAAATGTAAAAAATCTTTAAAGTGTGTTATATTTTTTCAGTAATTGGCATTTTGGCTTAATGAGTTGTTGCCTTTTATAAAGGCAGTACCTGCAGTGGTAATGAGAATACTAATGAGTAAATAAAGTGCAGCTTCACATCAGCAAGCCTGAGGTGCTGCCAGCACGTGGGAGATCTGTGCTAGTGCTGGCACCAGTGGTGGCCCCTCCGGGGACAGACACCTCTGGGCCCCCCTCTGAGTGGACCTCTGGGCACCTCTGGCCCCCTCCCCAGGCTCCTTCCTGGGTGACAGGCCATGGGTGCCCGGCAGGGTGCCCCTGCTCAGCCCCCGGAATACTTGCGGTCAAGGGCTGCCTCGTGCCGCCTGGGAACTGGCCACGGGGATGTTGTGCTGCTCGTCATGGGGCCACAAATGTCTGTCCTCATATCCCTGGTGCCTCAGTGACTCTGTCCTGGGACGGAGGGTGGAATTTCCTCCTCCCAAAGACACAGACCTGAGCATTTGGTGTTTCCTCAGCCAGCTGCCCGTGGCTGCAGCACCGCGCCGGCCGAGCGTAGCCATGTGCCGGGCCTCTCCTTCAGGACTGTGGGCTTCTTTTGCAGGTTCAAGAGGAGAAGAGGTCTCGGAGGAGGATCCCCAGATCGATATTGCCACAGTCCAGGACATGCTCAGCAGCCACCATTACAAGTCCTTCAAAGTCAGCATGATCCACCGGCTGCGGTTCACCACGGATGTGCAGTTAGGTAAATCAGTCCGTGCCCTAGCGCGGAGCGGAACGGAGCGGCTCAAACCCTGGGCTGTGCCTAACAGCTGCCTGACCATCTCAGCCTGTTTTAAAGCAGTCATTATCACCTTGGTCTATTTTCTTGTGGAGCATTTGAAAGTGTTTCTAGCATTTCAGCGGTTAAAAATACTGCTTGCAGTTGAAAATACTTCAGTATTTTTATTATCCCCAATCAGTTGCACATGTTGCCTCTGAAGGAAGGCCATTATTTAATGACCTCGTCTCTTTTTTTCAGTCTAGGCTTCCTAATGGAAAGCTTCTTGCCAACTGTTTTGTTATTTTTAAATGAGGCTTTGCAAAGTTAGGAATTATTGGGTTTTTCCTTTTCTGAGACTGAAAGATTTTAACGACCAAGTGGAAATTTGAGGGGGAGCAAAATAAACAAGCATTCTCCAAAGGTTTTATATTGTCCTTATTGGCTTGCTGAATGCTTTTGAAAACCCGAAGGCCAAGGGCTGACAGAATCCTGAATTACAAAAACCCCATTACTGTTTTAAAATGATTGAATGGCTTTTTATCTTTGTGTTTAAATTGTGAAAATTTGATTAATGATGCATTGGTAGGTGACCTGTGACATTCCTGCAAATACTTCCATAAAGAAATGATTCAGCAGTAAAATATTAAATGCCATAATGTTTACAAAATACATTTATTCTGTAGAATTCAGTAGAATTGTTAAACTATACCAACTCCTCTATTATTGTTACTATAGTCTCTTCATTCTTCCATCCTGAAGCACACGTAAGAGTACATGTCTGTAAAATTCTCACAGAAGAGGCTTTTTTGGTTYATTTTGAGCTGTCTAGTTAAGGCAGGATTTATCTACTGGTGCTGGAGCAGGGCAGTGCTGGGCATGTTTGCTGCGTTTGAGCAAACTCTCGGGGTGTGATAGTTTGCTTCCAGTGAAGTTTGACTCACTGTATCTGGGAAGTGTCAGAAATGAGAGCTTGAAAAGGTCATGACAGATCACTAAAGATAAATGGTTAAGGGAGAAGAGCTGTTAAATGAAACAAATGGCTTAACTTGTGCAGCAGTGGAGGAGCTGACCCTGCCCAGTGCTGTAAGGAACATAAAATTTTCCTTTTGTAACAATCTGTGAACTTGCATGATTTTGATGGCAGTGCACTGACAATGGGAGTTTATAATCTAATTATTTCTTAAAAATCAGAGAAAACCCCAGTGGGATGTTCAAAGCTTGGGCAAATGTAGAAAATCAAAATCTTACAATAAAGTCAGAGTAAGTTGCTGGGGTTTCTCCTGAATTTTTTAAAGATATTTAAAGAACAACGCTGGTAAAATAAGGACCGAAGGGCTGTTTGGGTTTGGACTGATGAGTGTTACATGTTACCTGTGCGTGACAGACTGCTTTTTCCTCCCTGACATAGCAAAAACGAGGGCTAATTATTTGTCTTCATTCATAGTAACTGGCCTGGGAGCTGTTCTCCAGCAGTTTGATGGTGCCCAGTTGCAAAGACTTTTCTCTGTAGCCTTTTTTGTGCCTTTGTTTTTATGTAGGAGCCATAGCAAAGCAGCAGTGTTTCTCGAGGACCCCAAAAGTCTCATGTCATTCCTTTGCTCCTTGTTGGCAGACCAGTGGTGTTGGTGGCTGTGCAGGAGTGGATTGCACTTTTTGAAATGTTTTAGCTCTTTTGAGGCTTGATCATTGAATTTGAGACAAGGTTTATGAAAAATATGGGAGTAACTTTGATTTTCTGTACATTGTGCATAGCTCTGTAGTAAAAGGTGATATGCGAATGACCATGGGAGGAATGTCCAACCCTCTGAGTGATGAGTTTATTGCATTTAAGGTGGCAGTTTAAGGTCTAGGGTTTGTGTTTCAGCCCATATCACAGGGTAATGCATACACAGCAGCACTCTCAGCAGTTTTACAAAGGCTCTATCACGTTGTGGAAGAATAAGACACATTTACTTGTGTATTACATTAGCAGAACAGGAGCATATTGTCTGGGAAAATGACTGCTGGGAAATAAAAAGGGGGGGCAGCTGCAGACCCCAACAAAGGAAGCAAGAACAGAACGGTGTTACTGGACCCATAAGTTGATGGCATTTCTTTCGACAAAATGAATGAATTAAAAAAATAGTAGAAAGAGCATTTTTACTTGGGTTTTGAGTATGAGTGATTTGTGCTGCAAGACAGAGACTACAGAAGCCACAGACACAATACTGTTTTGATTTTAGGTTTCAACACATCCAKATTGTGAGAACAATAACACAGAAAAGACAACATTCTTTGTCAATGTGCTCTCTGGATGTGGGTGAGCTTGAGCCAGAGATGTCGAGATACAGAAATAATGGATGAAGTATACAGCAACAATTTGCAGATAAAAATAATAGAAGTTAAAGTGTATTTTACATGATAAAAAAAAGATGAAAGAGGAGGAAGTCTGTTACATCTGAGATGGTTACAAAATGGTGAAGTAGCCTCTGCTGAGAAGATTGATGCAATGGGGAGTGACCTTGGCTTGGAGCAGGAGCTGGTGATGTATGTATGAGCATCTCGCTGCTAAATGGACCCAGATTTGTAGCACTAATATACATGGAAGCCCAGAACCAAACTCAGGATGGCAATAAATCAACAGCCACTTTGGGTGTCATTTCTGGTTTATATTCCACTATTGTTCTATCACTTTAATTCATGTCACTATCATCTGTTCATCTGGAACAGTTTTATATAATTTTCCAGTGGAGTTACCTGACAAATCCTATCAAATTAACAAGGTGCATTAACAGTATTGACTGACTGTGAATTCTGAAGTTGCAGGACGAAACAGTGAAATTTTTTTGAGGATATTTTTAGGGTTGATGCTCTTAGAGGAAAGGATGGGGAACAGCCCTCACGCACAAAGAATTTGCACCTTTATTTTTAGAACTCCCCTAGACTTTCTTTTAGTGAGAAAGTAAGACTTTGTGTCATCAACCTCCATATTTTCCTTAAACTACAGCAAATACCATTTGGAATAATGAAACATTACAGTGAAATACCAACACCGATTTTACATAATCTGTCCAAAATTAAATCACAAACCAAAATGGGCTCCAGATACGACCTCAGCCTGCTCAAATTAGTGAGTTCCAGCAGTCTGGGTGTTAATTGGACTCTTGATACAATGCTTAATTGAAATGTGATCTCTCTGATGTGACGTATGTTTAATGACAAAGCGCGTTGTTGGATTAATGGGGTGTTACCGTAACCCGCCACAGCCGCAGGCTGGGGGAGGCTGACCTGGGCCTGGGGCAGGGGCTGCAGCGAGACCCCCCACAGGCTCCTGCCTCGTTGGCTTTGAAGTTGCTCAGAACACAAACGAACGTGGTTTGCAAATTCAGCCATAACCAGGCTTTAAGAAATACCGAGTTAATTTTGAAGGGCTTGGGAGAGTGTGTGGCATCTTTCTTTTATTGTGTCACATCTCACAGAAGTTTCTTCATCAGCTTCTTTAGGGTTTTTTTGTGCTTCAGATGAGCCAAATGGGATGTGTTTGAAAGTGTCAGAGCCAGAACCCTCCGGAGGGAGAAGGTTCTCTGCTGTTTTTCCAGAGATGCAAGAGTTAAATGATATTTAAATACCTTTTTTCTATATTGCTTCCTTTAGTCAATGTCTCATGGGCTTCACCCTGTAACTCATGATTGAAGACACCTCATTGTGTTTAAGGCTCTGCACACCTTGATGTAAAAAGCTGCCTGGGAAGTCTGTTCAGGTGTGTCAACATCTCCTGAACTGGTTCCAGCAGGATGCTCCTTGCCCTCTGCCTGCCCTGACAGCACTAGACCTTGAGTCCTGTGTGCAGTTTTGAGCACCACAATATAAAAAAGACTTTTTTAAGTCTAAGATTAAGTTGCTAGAGAGCATCCAAAGGAGGCTGTGAGGATGGGGAGGGGTCTGCAGGGGAAGTCTTATGAGAAGCAGCTGAGAGCACTCTGTTCAGCCTCGAGAAGAGGAGACTGAGGTCAGACCTCTTTGTGGGCTTCAGCATCCTCATAAGGGGAAGCAGAGGGGCAGGTACCAATCTCTTTGCTCTCATGACCATTGACAGGACTCAAGGAAATGGCATGAAGCTGAGTCAGGGGAGATTTAGGCTGGACATGAGGAAAAGGGTTTTCACCCAGAGCGGGGCTGGGCTCTGGAACAGGCTCCCCTGGAAAGTGGTCACAGCATCAAGCCTGCCTGAATTCAAGAGCCATTTGAACAATTCTCTCAGGCACATGGTGAGATTCTTGGGGTGTCCTGCACAGGACCAGGAGTTGGACTTGATGACCCTGATGGATCCCTTCCAACTCAGCATGTTCTGAGTCTCTGGTTCTATTATTCTATGATTCTGTGTGTGCTGTACAGCAGATGGAGTGGGGCTGGTGGTGATAGTGTCTGTTACACAGAGCAGTGGTGACTGCAAAACCAGCACTGTCTCCTATAAATCTCGCTGCTCATGTAGCTGCTACTTCCAGAAGAGCTCTGTACGCATTTAGAAGAATTTTTTCTGTGATATTTCTTTCTTTTGGTGTGCTTATGCAGGAGAATAAAATGCAGATTATCAGTGCAGTTTGACAACCGTTTGCTTCTGGTTTCAAAAGCTCCTGTGCTTTCAGAAAGCCCAGAAGGGCAATATACCTTCAGCCCATTTAAGATTTATAAAGTGTGTCAAACGGCTGATATGAAATCGGTTAAACAGATCACTGTTGTGGCTCTCTATTCTTTCTCATCTCAGGTATTTCTGGAGACAAGGTAGAGATAGACCCTGTTACTAATCAGAAGGCCAGCACTAAGTTTTGGATTAAGCAGAAACCCATTTCAATCGATTCTGAACTCCTCTGTGCCTGTGACCTTGCGGAAGAAAAAAGCCCAAGTGAGTAGTCCTTTTTATTTATGTTCCCTCTTCTCTGCCTCCCTGGATGTGCTCGATGTCCAAAGAATTATTGCTACCATGTCCTTTTCTTTCTATAGGTGTGTTTTATTCATTACAGGATGTTTTTAATCTGACTCAATTCTGTTGTAGAGAACACAGCATAAACAGACACACATTTTATGAGTGTCCTTTGGTGCTGCTCTCAGCTAATGGCATCATTCAGTGTTTCTTGCCCACTGCCATACCAAGGGAACACTGGCTCTGCCCAGCTGTCTCCAGCTCCGCAGCACAGCTGGCAAATCCATGTTTCAACATAATTGCAATTTTTTTGAGATTTTTAACCTCCCGACTGGTTTTAAATGACGTCTTTGGTGCAACTGAGGATCTCAGGCATACAGTAAGCGTCAGCTCAGTCTGAATTTGCCTCAGCCATAGCTGCAGAGTCACTGGGATTGGAGATGCTGCTCTGGACATTCTGTTCTGTAGCAATGGCTGGGCCAGGTTGGTGGTGACAGCCAGGTCTGGGGACAGGCTGGACATCCCAGCTCAGTCATCACCCCGAGGTCAGAGCTGGCTCTGTAGAGTGCAACTTCAAAAGCCAAGGGCTTCTGCTTGTTGTATCGGTGGAGTAATGAGAGTCTCTATCTGGAAAATTTGTTTTAAAAAGCACAGGATGGGCCCTGAGGGAATTGGGCAATAGCTCCCAGTGGGGCCAAAATGGAAGTGTCTACTATCAAAAAGTGACTGCAGTTCAAAAGCTCAGATGGATTTTATTGCACTTGAGCCTCTGCAGGGTAGGGAGATGCTGGTATTAAGTACTTATCTGCAAGGTGACAGAGAGGGAGAATTATGTGATACATATTTACAGAGGTAATGATCTGTTGAATTCTCTTGGAAGAGTAAATTTATGGCTGCCACAGATTTTATCAGCAATTATTGAACTATATCCTTCTCCCCTTCATTACCTCTTCCTACTACATGTTCTTGGTCTAGTCATTGTCTTCCTTTTCTGTCTCTCCATCAAGATTTCATGGTCCTTGGGGGGAGGCACAATCCCAAGGAGAAGCTTCCCCAATGACCAGGTGGTTTGAATTGTGTGGGGATTGTGTGTACAGTGCGAGGGGCAGTTGGTGCTGGTTAACACTGTCACACCTCTGCATTGTAGCCAAATTTCACTGCAAGTGCAAACATTCGAGGTGATGAAGCTGTGCCCACAAAATGAGGCTGTGTTTGAAGAGTCGACCTTGGAACCTGAGGTTTCCACTGCTGTCAACACACCAGGGCACAACACATCCCTGGACACCTTGGACCCCGTCCTGCTGGGATGGGGCTCTCCAGCCCCAGAGGCAGCACCTGCTGCTGTGGGAAATTATGTTTGTACCCAAACCTCCCAACACAGGAATTTCAACCCCCAGATAGAGCCCAGCTGCAGAAGGGCAGTACCTGCACATGGGGACTGGAGAGTGAAGAATCATGGTGGTTTTGGAGAGGACACTGGCAGGTTGCAACAAAGGCAACCATTACAGTACTGAGGAGTTTGTTTGCTCATTTTCACGTGAACATATTTAACTTCTCCTACTAAATAATTGTTCAGCACTGTTCCAAAAGGAGAAAATACTTCCTCCTGAAACTGCTGACCTTTTCCCAACTCACTAAAGATGTTCCTAAAGTCATTATTTTAGGCCAGCAGAAAAGACTTTTAGTGTGACATCTCAGAATGATGCATTTTGGGGAACTGAACAGCAGATCAGTATCTCTTGAATTTTAAATGGAAAAAAGTTATTTTAGTAGCATAAAGGAATGAAACTCACTGTATTTCACAAGTTTTGTCTGTGATTTTTATCAGCACGGTGATGTATGTTTGTAGCAGAGTTTACATCAAAAATTATTCCCAGATCTTCCTTGAATGAATTATTGCAAAGAGAGGCTGAGTACAGATAAGGTCTTTGAGTTCTGCAATATATTTTGTTTTCATGTTTTTATCTCTTGTAACACAAACATGCTCCATCTCCTCTCTCAGAAGTGCTGGTGCTTGTCCCATTGCACTGGGCAAAACACAGGCTCTGGGTTTGGAACTGCCTTCCCTCTCCAGGCACTGCAGTGGGCTTAGAACCCAGCTGAGCTCTGCTTTGCTGGGCTAGGTTCTTGTAACTCCAAAGAGCTGAAGGGCTTGCACCAGCCTCCAAATGTGACCCTACTTTTTATTAAGGGCAAGGGGCATTGGGAATGGAGGTTGAGTGCTGGGACCAGTGTAACGGTGTAGGGGAAAGTCTCATGCACGTGTTCTTTAGTTGCCTCTGAACTGGTTCATGCAGCAAAGTTTTAGTGGCCCTTGTGTGTGTGTGTGTGTGTGTGTGAAGGACTCAACAGCTTCAGAGCTGACGTGGTGGGAATATTGATGGACAGCTCAGAGCCGTTCTGGACAGGCTGAGTTTTCCTGTGCTGCAAGTTCACAGAACTCACAGCTGCCTTCGGTGAGGACAGAAAATGAAAACAGAAAGCTCTGGCATCTCATTTGCCGTTAGTGGGGGGATTGTAGGCAGGGACAGCTGATAATTTTTGTTTGCCCTTGTAGTAGCCCTGGGTCAGAATTTGAAGTTTTATTTGTAAATTAAATCAGACTCCCTGGATTTAGACCGAGGGAAGAGGTAATGGCCATGCTGGCTTGCTCCGATGCCATTAGAACCTGACAACAGTGGGCACGAACATCTTCTTTAAATCAGGTTCGCCCTGATTATCACGAGAGATTCTGAATGTTTTGAGTCTTGAAAGGAAGCATCCTATCATGAAGAAATAAGATTTAAGCCTTAATAAAGTAGTTGTCATTTTTATAGCTGAAAAGAGCTTTGTATCTCAATTAAGTGTACATAATATAAAGTCTTAAGGAAGCAACATAATATGTTTAATACAATTATATCCCTTTGCAATAGTGTAATTTAAAGGAAATCTGATTCTGGTAATGTCTCTTACATTACTTGGACAGGGGAGAAACTTCAGTGTCACTGCACGCTGCCTGTGTGCAGGGCTCTGTGGTCCGAGCGGCCGTGATGGATGTCCAGGGCTGCTGGGCAGTGGCTCCGGCGCTGCCGCGGAGGGAGCACAGACCCCGGGCAGCCCCGCGGTGCCTCCGCACCCCATCAGCCAAGCACCCACCCTGGGCTTCTCCCATTCATCTGTGCTTTACATGAGCTGCAGAAATTGGATCTATTTGATAATTTACTTGAAACACTGAAGCGACATTCTCTGTGATCCTTCATCTACCTTTTTTTTTGTTTTCATAAAGCGGAGACATCTCAGTTACTGTGTCAAAATACCCTCAATATGAAGGTAAGTCTAAACAAAGGTGTTCCGTAGGTCACGGAGTACATGGGTAACTTCGGTTTGTAATTTAATTGCCCGCTTTGCACCCTGCAGCTGAAGATTTCCTTTAAATTCTGATTCCATTGTTGCACTGGGGCTTAACAGAGTGTTAACCTGGTAATAGGCACAGGGCCTCCCCATTATATGTCTCGCTATCGAGCGGTTCTGCATGACTAGTTAAAAAAGATGGCAAGAAGATTAATGAAAGCTGCGAGTACAGAAGGGGGGCAGGTACCTCGGTAAGACTTCCAGCGAGGAGATATTAGAGCTGAACCAGAGCTTGGCTTTTTCTTTATCCCGTGACCTTTGAACCTGCCTTACTGTCGAGAGCTGCCAGCCGAGCCGACGTTTTGATTGATGTTGCTACACGAGTCAGTCTTTCCCATTGAATTCCACATCTGCACGAAAATAGCTTTTCCAGCAGTATTCACCCTGGCTGTAAGTGATAGCCAGAGCGATGCCTGAACCCCTTTTATGTAGTTTTCATTTAAAGCTAAAGGTATTTGATGTTTTAATTTAGTATCCAGTTCCTCCCGATTATGCACATTGGGTAATACTAATTTAGTGAATTTGTTGTTTGGTTGTGGAAAGGCTGAAAATACCCAGAAAGTGTTGGGAAGGCTGCTCTGGGAGCTCCAATAGAGCCAGTGCAGGTTTGCTCAGAGCCTGCAGTGGGGCCAGAGCAGAGGCAGTGCATGCTCTGCAAATGGTGCACAAAATATTGTGTGCTGGTTCCCAATATCTCCACTCCCACTGTGGCTGATGTGGAGCATGAAGTAACACAATAAAATTCCTACTTGATAGGTGACTAATCACAGGTTCTGATCAAAAGGTGAAAAACTGATTCAGCAAAGGAAATGTTGCCAAAGTTCCGGCTCGGAGTGAAAGGAATGTCCAAGGGTGGAACAGAAGGGATGGGCCCACGCGTGGCCACGCTGTGCGCACAGAGGATGCCCGGGGGACGGGCACAGATGGCCGTGGCTGTGCCCTGGTGGGCTCGGGGCCGTGCCGGGCGGGGGGCCGGGGGCCTGGGAGCCTGCATGGGCCAGCAGCACCCGGCAGGATGTGTCCCACAGAGAGGGGCCTGGCAGTGCGGGGTCCCGGCGGCCCTTGGCCCTGCGCGGATCGGGGACGGCGTCGCTGGAGCGGCTCCTGCCGCAGCCGGGGCTGTGCTGATTAACTGCGTCCCCCTTGAACAGCCTCTCCATAAAAGTTCTCCTGAGCGCAATCAGGAGCGCGCATTGCCTCATCCTTTTAACAAATCTGTTTTGTAGCCCTATTAAAAGGGGTCTTCATCTATCCTGTCAAAGCTATTCTGCTGGGGTTTTTTAGTTTAATTACACTATCCAATTAAAACTCCTCGCTGCATTTTGATTCGCCTCTCCTCGGGCCTGAGTGGATGTGACATTTACAAGGCTCGCCTCTCCGGCAGACAATGCGTGATTGATGAGGTGCAGACGCAGTGGAGGAGCCGATTGCCGTGTGGAAACACTGCGTTTTGATTTATTTATCTTTTTTGCCAAACAAGGTTGCTGGTAAAGAGGTTTTGGGCTACCCTGAGTTCCACCTCAATTTTCAGCATTTTTGAAAAATCTTCATTAGTATTCTGCCTTTGATAATAGTTTAAAAAAGAAACAAAAGACTTTGGGGCAAAAAAATCCAGATGTGTGAATAGTTACCACAATTTGACACAAAAGTGGGTGTATGCAGCACTTTAATTGCAGCTCTGCTTTCAGGACATCTGGACACATGGCACCCTCTAATAGCAATGCTGAGTAACAAGCCTACAGTGGAGCATAAAGAGTCGGAGGAAAAGAGATCGTGGAATATGCTGCTCCCTGAGAGAACAGGGCAAGCCAGCGCGACCACAGCTGTTATTTTTCTCCTTAACAGTCTTATCATTTTTTCCCATTTGTGTACTGCCCTATTTTGAGGAGATCCACCCCAGGTTCATGGTGGGCAGCCCAAAGCCATCAGTGTCTCCACTGGTATCAGTGGGGTCAGGATTTCATCCAGAACTGACTACCCTCACTGCCTGTAAATTATGTACCTCTGGGATAACTATCACTTGCATAAAATGGACTTAACCCCAGTTGTACACTCAGGTCAATATTCCTGTTCAGTCTCTCCCCAGCTGAGCTCGGTGCTGTGTCTGGATAATCCAACTGCAGCCATGGCACAACTTATGACGTCCACTATGAAGTTTTTTTGTTACCAGAGGTTGTTAGGAAGGGTCTTTGGTGTTTTTGATAGTAATGCAACTCCTGCAGCTTTGTAGGCCCTTCAGGCCCTGCTCCAGGGCAGCATCCTTTCTGAGGTATCACATGTGGATTTCAGACTGCTGAGCCGCTCCCCAGCACTTTTGGGTGAAATACAGAAGTGGCTGGAGAGCAGAGGCTCCCCTGTCTCGTGCAGGGTTTGAAGGAAATGTGGTTTTGTACAAAAGCATTGCTGCTGTGTGTTTTATTTTCCTCATTCCTTGCCTTTCACTCCTCTATTTCTAATTCTTTGTCATCCTTTCTGGGCCCTTGAGAAGAGATTTCATGGTCTGAGCCTGTTGAGGTCACAGTTTCTGAATCAGTGAGAATCAGTGATGTCAAACGATGTCCATAAGTGTTTTGTTCTTCAGAGAGTCCTTCTCCAGCTATTTATTCCACTAATAACTCTTAATTGTTGACTTCTGCCTTATGGCCCTGTAGTGACAAAGCAATCATCAAGGTATATTGAAAAATTAACATAAATTTGCATTTCCCTGTGTTTGTTTGTTTTCTGCTTTGTCCAATTCATGAATATTCTTTTCATCCTCCTTCTAATTAGTGATGGAATTCTGTGCATACAAGAGTGGCTTTGGCAAAGAGAGGGTTTGGGTAAGGGCTGAATTGTGGGGTGGGAGGGAAAGACGAAAAACATCCTAGTCCTGGCAGATTCGGTAAAAAAAATGATCTTTTTTTGTGAAAATTTGCATCCTTCCAATGTTTTTCAGGCAAAAACTGTATTTTTTAGACTTTGATACAAAGAGTTTATTACTCAGATTAGCGTGATTATTTTTTTACCTGTATCAGGTGCAGTGTGGTGACCCACCAAGGGTTTGGATGTTTTCCCAAGATTGCGGGAATTAGCACAAGATTTACTGTTGCCTGTATAAGCACATTATGGTCAGTAATTCTGGAGCTGTAATCCCACAGGATTCCTCACTACTATATGCAGACGTGGGGACATGGAGAAGTTGGGGCTGAAGGTCGGGGTGGAGGTTGCACAGGAGTTTCAGCAGCCTTCGGCAGGGTGAGGAGACCCAGGAGCCTCAGCGCTGCAGGGCCTCCTCCCTCGCCTCTTTGGCAGTGCAGTGGTACTAAAAATCAGGAGAGGGGGTGAGCAGCTGAATGTAAGACACGGTGCTGAAGGAGTAAATGAGCTCTCCTTGGTGAATTCCCAGTGAATTAGCATCCTGCCCTTCCGTCGGCATCGGCTGTAGGCTGCTCTCCAGGAGTAACCGCACAGGAACCCGCTAGTGTTGGGGTCGGAGAAGATTTATCAGCGTTCTGAGCTGAGGGCAAAGGGCACCAGCAGGAAGATGTTGCTCTGCTGCTGCCGCAGTGGGGCCGGGCCCAGCGCGGGCCGGGGCTGGGCAGTGGCGGGGCTGACTGGGGGCATTGACACGAGACCCTGGGCTGTGCTGAGCTCGCTGTGGGCTGTGCCTACCCCGTCACAAAAGCTGTTGGTAACAGAGGAGCTTCTGTCATTTCATTTGCTTTCTGTAACTGTTTTAACAGATAAACGTAGTTGGGAATAACAGGGATTTTCTCTTATTGTGCAGCAGGCTAATCCTGATTGCAGGACACTGAGGTTCCCTGCAAACACCAAGCCACTGTTGGTGTGGAGTGATGGTAACAGAGCTCCTTGTGCAGTGTCTGCGTTTCATTTACGTGCAGTAGAAGCCACTTTCATTTACTGTCACGTGCAGTAGGAGCCACTCGAGCTGCTGCTGTTTGTTACCAGATCCTCTCATATGGAAACATCAAACCATGGAAGCTCCTATTGATCTCAGAATTGTCAGGGGTGGCACTCTATTGGAAAGAGGTACATCACATATTTAAGCACTCTTGGAAATGGAAATCAATCTCACAATTCATAAATTCTGTCTGGCTAGAAGAGTAGCAGAGCAAAGTGCCAGTTAGGATTTCAGTGCACTCATATTTCATGCTGTAAATAGTGTGATGTGGACTCAGAGCCCATAAACATGATGCTGTAATGGAGCTTTCGAAGGAAAAGTCTTCTTGGCTTCTTTCCACTGAATCAGCAGTCCTGGGCAGGATGGGGCTGCATGTTCTGCAGGGCCGGTCCTGCCCAGCCACAGGTTCGGCATCGGCGTCATGTCCCCGGCGGCTCCCGAGAGCCCCTGCAGCGTCGTGGGCCACGCTTGGCCAGTGCCCTGCCAGGAAGGCCGGACTGGGGCAGCCTCTGTGCCCGTGGGAGCAGGAGCGCGGGGCTGCCCTTGGCGGTGCTGCCCCGGGCAGTGCTGGCTGGCCAGCAGTGCCGAGGGGCCCGCGGTGTCACTGCGGCACAGGGCCAGGCTGAGCTCCCAGGGCAGCAGGCCAGGCTCTGTCTCCCACTGAATGGCACATCGGGGTTGGCGTTGGCATCTGTTGCTCTAATTGTCATCAGAAGAGCTGACTCCTCACCACCCAAAAATGAGTGCCCAAGTGAAGCTCTGCGTTGTGCTGTTGTCAGCTGGGCTGGTGCTTGTGCTGGGAAGGAGGAGCAACTCCCCAGTGTGAAGGAAAGCTGGGGGTCCTGGGGAGGGGTTCTGCTTGATTGCCATGTGGCCATTTCACTCTGTGGCTGTGCCCTACTGCTCTGGAGACACTGGGCCATCCTGCCCCGGCACCGCTGTGGCCGTGCCGTGCCACCCTGGCAGCACTGAACACCTGAAGAGGTTTTGTCTTGATTCACAGTGAGAATCACCCAATGACCTTCCAAGACCCAAAGTACAGTAGCTCATTGGGACCCTTCTGACCCTGTTCTGTGCCATTTTCATTTTTAGTAACCAGTGTCTGTAACTGTGTGGAATGTTCAATGTCCAAGGAAAAAGGTGGGAGCTGGTGGAGCACGGTGCTGTGTCCCATCCCCAGGAGTGGTGCACAGGCACTTTTGGAATCATTAAGATGCTGTGTTCTAGGCAGAGCTGCATGCATTAACATGCTGATGAGCTCCCAGCTTGGAATTCCGCATTTTTAGTACCACTGAGGCATCATTTGTCAAATGATTTAAAGGGTTGGTTTTTTATTATTGTTATTAGCCAATTTTTCAATATAGAATTTATATTCCAGATTAGTGCATCATAATGGTGTTTAATTAACATGCCACAATAAAATACTTGCATCTCAAATATCCTGGCCACCAATCGGAGCATATATCAGTCACTTTTCGGAAATCTGGAGAATTAGATAATGTAAATAAGATTTCCAATTAGCTTTTCTGCAGGAAAGACCTGGATTTACAGTACTGTGGCTGTTACTTTATGGATTGCTAACTTGGACTGTTGAACTGAATAAATCAGAAAACTGTTGGAAAAGTATCATGTATAGAACATGTTTAATTTTAATTTGAAGCCATCAGCATCCATACCAGTGAAGCGTATTTTGCCTTCCTACGTGTTCCACATTAGACCTTTGTGTCAAAGTTGTCCCTGCTGGCACTGCGTGTCCATAGTCCAGGGCCGTTGTCCCAGGGCAGCCACGGAGCAGCCGGGCCTGCCCCGCGTGTCCGTGGGTCCATCACGTGGAACCTCTGCTTGGGACAGAGGCCCGAGCAGCAGTGAGGTGCCAGCAAATTGCAGTGCGAGTTTAACGTGGCTGTCCCGCGCGTGGGAAGGACGATCCCAGCTCCCAGCGTTTGGCAGCGGCGCGGCCGCGCCCTTTGGTGCCGAGCAGTTGGTGACATCGCCTTCGCCGCCAGCGGCCGGATGGGTTTGCGTGATGTTTTGGAATGAGGTGTGGGGGTGGTGATTCTGGGATTAATTGCCCTTTTATGTTCAGCACAACACTTCTCCTCCGCGCGCGGTGATTCCCCCGCGAGCGGCTCCCCGGCACAGCCCCGCTGCGCTGCCTGAGCTGCGGCGCCGCCTTGGGCCGAGCAGAGCTAACCAGCCATTTGATGGATTTTTGCGTTTCCTGCAGTGGGGATGTGATGGGAAAAGGAACTTTATTGACTGGAGTTCAGCTGCTCCTGTAAGCCACCACTTGCCTTAAATTGAAATGACATGAGAAGCCTGTCAGCGTTTCATGGCTTCCTTCTGTCGTGCTGATGGTACGCTGAGATCACCATCTGTGGTTTTCTTCTGTCAGGCACACAAGCTCTGCTCAAACTTTACAGGAATATTCTAAGCAGTTTTTTTATCTTTGCAGGTCATGCAATATTTAAACTTACATATCTAAGCAATCATGACTACAAACACCTTTACTTTGAATCAGATGCTGCTACTGTCAATGAAATTGTACTGAAGGTAAGTATTAAATTTTAACGTGACCCAAAATCCTGGTGTTTTACCACTTGTTAGACATGTGAGTATTCGGGAGGCTCTGGAAACACACAAGGGTGCAGTGCATGAGGACCACTGGGGTGTGTTTAACCTGCCAGGATGGCTGCTCCATGCCTGTTGTTTTATTCATCCTTCAAGCAGCCGCGCAGCCACTGCCTGTCTGTGTGTAGCATTTCCTTTTGTGCTGGTTTCTAGTTAATAGAGAGACCATTTTCTGTGGAATTTTATTGGAAACTACCAAATTTTTTTCTCTCCAGGTAGTTTCCACCTCCAGACACGTGGTCAGCAGCCCCGTGCCATGCAGGGGTCGGGTGTTCCTGCCCCTCACACCTCTGCCACACACTCAGGTGTCCCTACACAGCACACAGGGCCTTTTCTACCTCGATCACCTCTCAGGATTGTTTGCTTTCCTCAGAGCTCTGTACAGACAAATACTCCCTTGCTTTGGGAAACAAATTTTTGTGGCACTCCTGAAAGATGAAATGGAATTTTCCACAAGTTCATCTTTCGTAGCAAGTCGAAATTCAAAAGCAGTAATTTTGGCAAACCATCTGTTATGTTTGCTTTTGTTGGCTGTGTAGAGTTTAGAGGATTGTTAAACAATTGACGTGCGATAAAATAACTTTTATTCATAACACAGAAGGTCAACGTATTTGAGGGGGTTTCTATTTTGTGAGCTGTTAGGCCAATTCTTCTGTTCCCACTTTATCTTAAATCAGCTATTGCAGTCCAGAACACTTAGAATCATGGCATCATAGAATCATTAAGGTTGGAAAAGGCTTTCAAGATCATCAAGTCCAACCTTTGCCCAATTTCCCCCATGACCACTAAACCATATCATGGAGTGCCACATCTCCTCAGGTTTTGGACACTTCCAGGGGAGGTGACTCCACACATCCGAGACTGGTCATAAAAGAAGGCTAAAAAAAAAGGTTTACTGTGAATAACATGAATATTCAAGACAGAAATACTATTGAACAGTAATTTTTTCCTAAGCTGCAGTTTGTTTATCTAGAACGTTCTCTGGTTTCATGCACAAGTCACTGGTTTGTTTTCAATTCCATCAGCATTAGGGAACGCAGAAAAATCAGACTTTTCAAATTAGGCTTTTTACATGATCAAGTGAGAAGGACTGAGACTTTATTGACCATGAAAATTCCCTATATTTTTATGCCTTAAGCTGTAATATGCAATGAAAGTGAAACACTCTACAGTGCATAAAATTGTGCAAGTTTTAAGCCACAGCATATTAACCAGCTAATGGCAGACCAAAGGGCATTTTTATCTTTTTGATTCTTGCATTAACCTTCCATTAAAATTATCTGTGAGATTATCACAAAGCACTGGAGATAATAAATTTAGGGAGTAGCAGGCTTGTTAAATATCATTTAAAAATGCTTTCATCAAGTAAAATGTGCCAAAACACAGGGAAACTCTGAGATTAGCTGAGTATGCAAACATCATAATGGAAGTATTCTCTTTACTGAGTCTGATAAGGTCCTTTATTGACGTTCATTACTGGATTATCCCAGCACTGGGGGGTCTGCACAGCTCGCTGCCTTCACCAGAGGTTTGGGTGACCAGGTGGGATGAGGGAGGACACGCCAGGGCTCTCCTGGCACTCTGGGCTCTCTCTGCCATCATCGTGGTGACTGGGACCAGTTACACCAGAACCCTGTTCAGTGGGTGGCGTGGGGGTCCCTGCCCACCYCGGGCCGTCGTGCTCAACCTGCGATGCAGTTAAACACCATCTCGTGTCTTGCAGGTTAACTATATTCTAGAGTCGCGAGCAAGCACAGCCAGAGCAGATTATTTTGCTCAGAAACAAAGAAAACTGAGCAGAAGAACAAGCTTTAGCTTCCAGAAGGAGAAGAAGTCGGGACAGCAGTGAGGCCGAGCCTCGAGGAGAGCCTGTGTGCCGCGTTCGGAGGAGCCGCTCCCTGCCCAGACAGGTGGGAGCCAGGACTGTGGTGCTCCTGCTGCCCAGGGCAGGAGTGGCCRGGAAGGAATCTGAATTATCCCGTCTCTCACGGCTGGAAGATTATCCCTCGTTGGTGATGGGAAGTCTCCCTGTGACAGAAATAAAGAGCCATATCAGCCGGAAAGAAGACTGTTACGCTTCAGGTTCCTTTGATTAGAAATAAGAGAATGACGTAGACTGGCATCATTTAATTACTGTATTATGTACAATCACAAGAAGAGATGTGATTACATATTATTTCACAGCCTGGTTAAAATAAATTATATACATCTGTAATCCACCCACGTACACGCAGGTATTGCTTGTGACATGATCAAATTTCTAAAAACAAAATGTAGGACAAATGTATCCATTTTTACTATTAATAAACAGATGTAATCTTTTTCAAGGTCCATATGATGCACAGTTCTTTTGGGGGGAGGCTGCAGTCCCAGATGGTTTCACTTCTGTTGCTGAAGTGCAGGAGGCATCCGAGAGCCAGGAACAGCAGCCATGGCAGGGGAGCGCTTAGCGAGGGAGCGCTGAGACAGCCGAGTCTGTTGTGTTTGTTTTGTTCAAAAATATTTTTATTTAACTGTGCTTTTCAGCTTTGCAAATGCTTTATTGGAAGTTCCTTGCTGAAGGCAGCATGGTGGTTGGAAATCCAAGTCTTGGTGGTGTACAGGAGCATCCTCCTGGCCTGGGACCCTCGACTGCTGCCGCTCCGGGGCTGGCACACCCTCTGAGGCACGTTGCACCCGGAGACTGAGAAATGCCTTCACCTTCTCTCAATATTATTCTTTAAAAATAAAAATTAAGACCTACTTTGTACTGGGATTTGTAACTATCTTGGCCTTGTCCATCCTTAATACATCAGGGAACACAGGAATGGGATTGCTGGGACACAGAGCTGCATTTTTGGTTGAATTCACCAGAGGTGTCTTTCATCCATCACTCCAGGTTGCTGGAGTTCTGCACACACATCCCAGTATCATGGAACTGCTCCAGTTCCCCACGGGGCTGGGGGCAGCTCCCTCCAGCGCTGCCCACCCTCTGCCAGCCTCCCACCTTGCTTTTGTACAGAGAAAACTTCCCGAGCCTTAACACACCGTGCAGGAGCAGCCCCTGAGGCAGAGGGAGGGGTCTGTGTCTCACCTGTTGTGTTTACGCTCTGGGCTCAGCAGCTCAGCCCTCCCGATGCCACAAGGAGGGAGCCCTGCCTGCAGCACCGAGGCCAGGCCTTCCTGTACAGTCTTCCATGATATCTGCAAAGCAAGAGAAATGCTATTTTATAGTATTCTGTTAATTTTTTAAATATTTTCTATGTGCAAATGCAGCACAGATACAATGGGTAAAGCCCCTTCAATGTAAATGACTCTTTTAATCGACTGTGAACTATTTAACATTAAAGTTGTTCTGTGAATGTTCTTTGACCACCCAGTTTCAATTCTTTTTAACTGAACTGAAAAATTGCCTATCAGAAACTGCAGCAATCTCCTGTTTCCATGGCCATAATGCAGTTGCCACCCCCTCACRTGTATTTATTATCAGCAGGGATTCAGCCTGTGCAGGTTTGCTCTGAGTAGAGCCTAAAAAATTCAAATAATAACATCTCTGCAGTCTGTGGTGACATTTGTGGCACAGTCCCTTACCCAGACCACCTGTGTTCACACCCTCTCATCATCGCCTTCCACTGACTGTTCCTGGTGTGGGTGTCCCTGGGAGCCAAGCAGAGATGGACAGAGAGAGGCTGCTGCTGGAGACTGCTCTAAGGGCTGGGAGAGCAGCACGGAACACTGGAGCCCAAAGTGAGTTTGTTTGTTCCAAAAGAGCCACTGACTGTTAAAAAGCAAATTTGCTTTCAAAGATCAGATTCAGTTTGATACGTGTCACACGGAAAACCTTCCTTAAATCCTGGAAAGATCCAGCATCCCAGGAACCGAGCAGCACCMCCCCCAGAACAGACATTTCTGCTCCTCGGCGTTCCTGAAGGAGTTAAATCAGAGCTCCTGGCTGCAATGTGTGCACAGCTGAGCACAGAGCTATCACGGGCTGGTCTTTCCCCGGTAGTYGTAGATGTAATTGAGTCAGATGGGCATTCAACTGGGTCAGCAAGGCAAGCTGTTCCTCCATCCCTGCCACCGGGCAGAGCAGCGCGGCCGCAGCTCACGCCGAGGATGACTCCGGCCTGCCATGCGCAGGCTGCTGCTGGAGGCAGCAGAGCTTCCCTGAATTTTCTCTGACTCTGCTGTTGGAGGAGTCCTGTCCACAGGGATGATCCCCTGCCACCTCCTTGGCTTTATCAGAGCATTGGGGAACACAAGAGTGACTTTTGAGCAGGGGACACCTAGAGCACCCTGGCACATGCTGGCACCCAAGGCCAGAGCACTGGATGCTCTCCCTGGGCTCTGCAGGGGTTTGCCATGAACTCCCAGAGGACCAATTCCAGCCAGAGGCACCTTTGAGTTTGGGTTGGCTGGAGCCCGGTGCATCCCAGGGGTTTTGCAGCTGCCCCTCAGGCAGGGCTGGGACCCGGCACTGGGACACGCAGGCGAAACCCACTGCACAGCCCTGGGTGCAGCCCTGAGATTAATGGGGGGAGTTATTTATGGAGACATGTTTGTAATGGGCCCATGAATTCATGGAAATGCGCTGCTGTGGTGGCGGGTGGTGCTGGGTGCTGCTGCTGCAGCTGAAATTAATGCCCCTTAAATCACATCCCAGCGCAGCCGCCCTGGTGTGACGCTGGGACAAGGACGGCGACGAGGACGGGGGGGTGTGGGCACAGGGGCACACGGATGGCTGGGCCAGCAGGAGGATGCCCTGGCTGGGTGCTGCTCCCTGGCATTGCTGCTGTGCCCATGGAAGATCTCAGGGTCACCGAAGAGCTGGGGCACAGGGAGGGCTGGCCCTGGGCACAGCCCACGCTGCCACTCTGCTGCACGAAGGGTTAAGCACTGTCATGTTTTATTCTCCCCACACACCTCTGCTTAAATGCAAAAAGAGAAAAAAAGTCTCAACAGGGTGTTGTTCACTCTAAAAACCCTAAGCATGATTTGTGAACTCTCACAGCCTGGGTAATCTCATCAGAGTAATGGGATTATATTTCAAATCACCATGGCCTGTTCATTACACATTTAAACTCCTTTGACAGAGGAAAAGTTAAATAAAATGTGTGCGTCAGCCCTGGTTGACTTTCCCAGTTCTCTTTCTTGATTAGACAAACAGATGCTGAGCTCCAAAATGAAAAAATAATGTGCTCATTTATTCATTTTTCTGACAAGTCACAATAGATTTTTAACTACAAATGAGCCCCCTCCCCAGGTGGGAGCGCAGGGGCCGCGTGCGCCGTAATGGGCTGGGAGCCGGCGGCGGGGGCTGGAATGGGGCACAAGTGGTCATTTCCGTGCTGTGAGCGTGGGGACGATGCCGCAATTCCCCCGTCACCACTGCCACCGCTGCCACTGCCGGCTGGGTTTCTGCGAGGAGCTGGAATGGCGCTCGCGTTCCTGCCGGGAGCGCAGCCGCCGCCCGCAGCACTGCCGCCCTGGCTGAGCCAGCCTGACCGTGGGCACTCTCAGAGGCTCCTGGCGCTCCCGCTTGGCTCTGCTCACCCAGRCTGGAACACACCCAAGTGGCAGCGCCAGGCCTGCTGAGGCTGCCACGGCCACGGGGACGGCCGTGGTGTGACCATGGGGACGGCTGTGCTGTGGCCACGCCAAGCACTGCCAGCCACAGGCACGTACCTGCTCAGTGCACCAGAGCTGTCACCACCTGTCCTCATTTCATTGCTCCCAAACCGACCTTGGCACGATCACCAGGCGTGGGATGGGAATGTGGTGAATCTCAGCCCAAGCGTGGTGGGTCTTGGTGCCTGCAGGTCCTGCGTGGGGCCTCGCCAGGGTGGTTCAGTCTCTTCCCAGGAGCTGTGAACGAAGGAGCACGTGGACCGCTGGAGGTGTCGGGGCTGGGCGGGCTGGACTGCGCTCCCGCCAGAGAGGAAGGTCTCATCAGGGAGCATCAGGACTCTATTAGGGAGCTGAAATGCCAGATAATTAGAAATACACCAGCAAACCCCATTATTGTCAGGAGGCTGCAACTGCGTACAGTAATGAAGCGATTATTAATGAGCAACTGCAAGGCTGTCATTAATTTCAGCTTTTCAGGATCACAGACTACGACAAGTTAAATGTTACAGCAGAGCCAGGCTGGGCTGACTGGGGCTGAGCAGGGCTGAGTAGAGCTGAGTAGGGCTGGTCCCCACCCCAGGTGGGCACAGCAGGATGTTTCGCCATCCCCCATCCTGAGTGGGACACCCCCTGTGCCCATGGTGCCATTCCCACCCTGTGCTCTCCCCACCTCAAGCACAGGGAGTTCCTTCACCCTGATGCCAGCACCAGCATCTTTGAGCAACCCAGGCGATGGCACTGACAGCGATGGGGACAGGGTCTGGGACAAGAACAGGGACAGGGATGGGGACAGGGTCAGGGACAGAAACAGGGAGACGGTGGGGACAGGGTCGGGAACAGGGTCGGGGACAGGGTGGGAGTGCTGCCCCATCCTGTCACAGCACAGGCGCGATGCCGGTGGCTCCGGGTGTGCTCGGGGCCGGTGCAGCCGGGATCTGCTCCCGCACCAGCGCAGCCCCTCGCCGCAATCTGTCACGGCGGCTGGGGCTCGCCGGCTCTGCAATATGTACCTCATGTCTGGGCTGTCATCGGACATAATTCCTCCCTGCTGGCATATTGCTGATTTGTGCATAAGTGATGCGTGCAATCCACCTGAGCCGGGAGTCAGGGGTGCCTCGATCCGGGGCTGTCAGGGCAGAGTGTTTTAGTGCCTCCTGCGATTAGCTGGAATTGACAGGCCCTGAGAGCCGGGAATTGCACAACAGGGGAATTAACAGCCAGGGCTGGAGTGGAGTGTGGCACTCGTTTAATCTGCAATTTATCAGTTTGCGTGGCTCCTTGTCGCAGGCGGAAGATTACACTCCGAAAAAGACGGCTCCTATTTTTTTGTAGTGCCACCAGACAGGGAAAGGGCAGAGCAGTACTCAGGGTCACCGGTGCCACAGGAAGGGCACCCTGGAGCGGGATGGGGTGGTGACAGTGCCCATGGGCTGGGCCTCTCCACAGGGTCTTAGGGGGCAGGGGCACYTGCCCCTGCCCAAGATGCCAAGCCCAGTACTGGCGGTGGCTCCCGGAGCCACGCAGGGACCACCACAGCCTCTGCACCCCTCAGTACATYGCACACAGGACTTGTGCTCCAGGGGACAGTCTGTGGAGCCGCAGCCCYATCCCGCTGCTCCCGTGGGCTTTCAGGGCGATGAATCCCCGGCCCCCACCATGCCACGAGTGCTCCAATTTTGATAATATCATTAAAGGCTGATAATGGTTTCCAGGAACTCTGCAGCTTCTCTGCGAGGTGACAGCCTGTAAAGGCAGCATGACAGATAATGTATTCTGCAAGGGTACAATAATGTGACTCTGAGCACATTAAACTCCTTTAATGTGGGTGACATACACCTTCCTCCTCACATGCATTATCATCCCGGGGGCACACGCAGCCACACGGAGCCAGAGCCCCCGTGTTCGTGGACCTCCCTCTGCCCTGTGCCGCGGTGCTCCCGGAGCCGGTGCTCCACAGCCCCCCAGTGCCAGCGGAGGCTCCGGTGCCAGCCRTGCTCCCCCTTCCCTGGCACGAGGACGTTAAACCACGGGATGCAGACGCTCCCACTGTGTGCAGATGATCTCCTTGGCCTTCCTTGGTGTCCTGCTCTGATACTGAAAACCTTTATGCAACCTCACGGTATCAAAGATTATTTATAATGAATTAAATACGTTTTCAGCAGCTTCTTTCCACACTTACTGCCACACTTCCACTGCCACTTCAACTTAATTAGGGAGAGTTCGCTAAAGAGATGGGAATAAATGCATCTATAGAAATATATCTATGTATAAATGAAGAAAGCCGCCACCGCAGGTCAGACCAGTCCTTTCAATTTATTGCCCCGGTACATTCATTTGTAAATAGCTTTGCCTTGCTGGTTTCTAAGTGCAAGGCTAATGTTGGAGTGCTTAAATTAATAGTGACGCACACCTTTCATTATTGCTATTAAATTAGGTGCTGGGCTTTGATGGATTCACTTGTTGCTGAACTAAAAGCCTCGTGGATGTGGGTGTGCGTATGCATTTGGTTTTACAGCAARTTTAGGTCTTAATGTCAAGGCAGGCAGAGCTGAGCGGGTTCCTCCTCAGCACACTCCAATTAGCGGGAGGGCACCTCGGCCGCGCTCCCCCGGGAGCCGGCGCGGGCTTACGGCCCGGGCGGGAGGCAGGTGGCCGAGGGAGCCGGGCAGGAGGACACCCCACACTCGCCAGTGCGTTCCAGGGACAGCACCCCTGTCCCGGAACAAGGGAGGGGGAGCTGGGGCCCCCGGCGTCGTACCTGGCACCAAAGGACCGGGTGGTCCRTGCTGTCACCTCCCGCGGGCACCGGCCCCACACCGCACACACGGCATCAGCCTTCCCACACCTGGAGAAACACACAGAAACATGACAATCGCCCCYAAAATCCCTGGAGACACGGGGTGTTCGACACGGGGTGTTTGACACGGGGTGTCTGACACGTACCATCAGCCCGGTCACGTCCGAGCTGTGACCGACACGGCCCCKTGACACGCGGAGCCTCACGCTGGATGTTCACGGGGGTCCTGTCGCCCCATGCTGGCCGGAGGCTGTGAGTGCCCCGGGAGCCCCGACACTGCCGCCCTCGTGACCCCGTTTTCCTCACCAGTGCCGGTATTTTTGCCGGTGGCAYCGTGACCCTCCTGTTCTGTGCTGGCTGGGGGCTCCGAGCGGGACTGGGGAGCTCTGAGCGGCGCTGGGAGCTCTCAGCTGTGCCTTTGTTCTGCCGCGCGGTTCCCACTCT
Organism: Amblyornis subalaris; assembly: GCA_018881555.1. Classification (NCBI taxonomy): domain Eukaryota; kingdom Metazoa; phylum Chordata; class Aves; order Passeriformes; family Ptilonorhynchidae; genus Amblyornis; species Amblyornis subalaris. Next base: position 857,878 of record JACAXG010000076.1, read on the forward strand.
TACGGTGCCACCTTGAGGCCGCCGACCGCAGCCTCCGGCGCGGCACAGACTGCGCGACCACCGCCACGGCCTGTCCCCCCCCGCTCCCCTGCCCCTTTCCCTGTCCTTCTTCCTGTCCCTTTCCCTGTACCTACCCCTCTCTCTGTCCCTGTCCCTATCCCTGCTCCTGTCTGGAGGGCCAGTGACCCCCTTAACCCCCAGTGCACCTCACCCATCTGGGACATGGAACTCTCTGACATTCGGGATTGGTCAAGTTATGGGGTTTTATCCCAGAGAAACAGCTCAAGACATTCATTTGGGGTCAAGTTTCTTATTTGCGGAGAAAGTCCCAAAACTCCCCGTGCTGGCCCAGGCAGTGGCTGTGGGACCACTGGTGTCCTTTTCTGCCCTGTGCCGGGACTGTCAAGGATCAGCCACCGCAGCCCTGCCCGCAGCCGTCGAGGGGCTGAGACCCCCGGCAGGGCTGCCAGACAGGGATGCACAGTTTCATCCATCCATGGGCTCTCCAAGCAGCTGGCATCGGCAACCAGGTCACCGTCTAGCCTGAGGGACCAACATCCCTGCGTCCAGAGCCRGGGCAGAGACATCTGTTCATTGCAGCTTCCCTGTGGACAACAGGGAAGGGGTGGGATGTAGCTGACCCTCCCGGCTGACCCTCCCAGCCACACTGGGGACACAGGTGTGGAGCTGGTGACCATGACAGGTCACACTGGTGCTCTGTGTCCCTCTGCCACAGGCTAGGCTGGACACACAAACTGCCCTTCTCTTGCTCTTTGGCATTTTAGGGATAATAAATTCCTAATCAGCCCAAATTCCTCCTTGGTGTCCTCTGCAGCAATGCTCCAATAATTAATTATAAACTACAAATACTGATCAGCTTCCRTGTCCTCCGCCAGTGCTGACAATCATTAACGGGAATATCAAATTTATAATGTTGGGATGCAGAACCTGGTGAGATAAACTGCTCTGCTTTTTAATCAGCTTTATGGGATGATAAAAAGCATTGATCGACAAAGACAAGACATAGCCCATGTTCCTGTGTCTGTAGCTGTGCAACCTTATTAATTTAGATTTACAAAGGGTTGGTTGATCTGGAGGGGACAGAGCTGGGGAAGTCGCCTTGAGCTGGGTGGACCAGTACAGGACCCTCCTTGGGTGGCAGCTGGAGGAGGTCTCTGGGCAGGGGACTTGTCAGCAGGCTGGCTCACCTGGSTCTGGGCAGGGGTCCCCAGAGCCCAGCCACGGTGGCACAGGCACCCAAACTGCACCCATGGTGTCACCAGTGGGACCCACAGGTTCGTCCCGGTCTGACGAGCACTGGTGCCAGTCCCAGCGACCTGGCAGTGGGCATCGTGTGCCTGCCTGCACGTACGTGCCTGCGCCTGGCCCTGCCCGAGCCCTCCCTCCTCCCCCCGACATGCATCTGTGACTGGGGCATCGCCTTCCCACCCAGTACGGCCCAGTGGCGGCCGGACAGCTGGTAACCATATTGGTGTGTCTTGCGCTGTCATATCGCATTTGCACGCCTGCCCCTGCTCCGCATCCGGGGAGGCTGGGCCGGCATTTTCAGGTCAGAGGCTGCATCCAGCACAGGAAGAAAATTCCCATTTCCCCACCAAGACTTTAACTGTGAAGTGGCCTGGACTCGGCTCCTCYGCCCCGTCATCAGCTCGGCACCACGGCTGCCCTGGCACCCAGCCCTCCTCCCCCGGCACAGCCAGCCCCGCGCCAGCCCTGCCGGACACACTCACCCCTCCGGCCGTGTCCATTCCGGGGAAAGGCTGAGGAGCTGGAACAGCTGCAGGTGGTAGCAAGTGGAGCTGTAACCAGGGCCAGGAGCATGGCTGGATGGGAAGTCAGACTTGTCAAAAATTTGGTTTCATTCCTTTAATTTAAAAGTTTACCTAATAAAAGTAACTGAGATGCAGTGGTGTGCTTTGGCTTCTGTTCGGCATTTGATTTAATAGCACATGACGTTTTGATTAAAAAATTAGCTGTATATAATATCAATAGAGCTCACATTAGAAGGATTAAGAATTGGCTGACTGACAGGTCTCAAAAAGTGGTTGTCAATGGGGAATCATCATCGGATGATAATGTTCAACRTGTTCATCCACGATTTGGAAGTAAATATCAAATCAGTGTTGATAAGATTTGAGATGACAAGGATTAGTGGGAAGGTGGGAATGCTGACAAGGGGGAGCTGTGGGGAGCTGAGATGATGCCCTGCACAAGCAGCCTCCCCCTGCTGCTGCCAAGGGGAGCTGAGGGCAGCTGACCCCTGTGATCACTCGTGCTGCTGCAAAGGCTCCTGAGTGAGCCTTGAGCCCTCATGAGATACAACACATYAGAGCCAACACCTCCCCAGGTAGCTGGAGCCCTCAGAAGCCCTGACAGCGCCCGCAGCTTCATTTTGGGGTGCTGCATTTGTTAGGGTGATGGAGGTGATGAAGGCCTGTGTCTGACCTCTGTGGTGCCACTGGCTGTTCCCAGCACGGACAGGGCACTGAGGCTGTTCCTCCTCTGCTGCCCTCTGTGGCCATGGATTTTCGAAAGTCAAATCCCTGTTAGTGCAGGGAGTGTGCCTAACCCACATGAATTCTCGGTTGTGAGCACTTTCAATTAGCGACCGCAGGCACTCAGCCCCTGGATGTGTTCATTAGTGACACGGCCCCGCCGCGCAGTGACAAGCCGGATGACAAACCTGTCTGAGGGACGCAAGAGGTTTCAGCTGTGGCACAGCCCCTACATCAGCCCTGAGGAGGGACAGGAAGGGGAGGCGCTCCCCGGTGCCTGCAGAGGAGCAGGGATGGGCTCCACCACAGGGCACGTGGACCCCACATGGACCAGGGGGGACRGCAGAGCCCCAGCGGCCACCTCCCAGCAAGGGCCTGTCACGGTGCCCATCACGGTGCCCGCTGGTGAAGGAGCCTTCCCTGTCCCAGCTCAGCACATCCACCAGAGGGAAAGGCACCCACAGATCCCCAGGGTCCGTGAGTGCTAAGTCCTGTAAACAAATCCCACTGAACAGATGTCCCTGAGCCACCTCCAGAGACACGTGGCACTAGAAGGACAGATCCTGTCCTCCAGCATAGGCAGGGTGAGCAAAACCACCGCGACTTCAGTGCTTCTGCAGGGCATCAGCCCAGGGGACTGTCCAGCAGAGCCAAGGCACTGCCCGAGCCGAGCCCCTGGCAGGGATGGGCATCGCTGCCCTCCCAGTGCCCGGCTCTGTGAGCCCCCGGCTCTGAGTGCTCAAGGCAGACAGGAAAGGCATCCTGCTTCTACAGGGCTTGACTGCCCCAATAAAAAATTATCAGCTAAATAAAACAAGAAGTGAGTGATGCCACGATGCCCTGTTGGATTGGAATTGTGTGAGCAAAGTGGTTTTCTCAGGGAGATTTATTTCCTCTGCCGGCTGCAGGCAGCCAGCCCAGCGAAGGGAACGAGGCTCTGGCTCTGAGGCCACTGCTCCCTCCTGCTCTCAGCACACGGCTTTTATTCCATTGTTGAGGGAATCAGAATAAAGGAAATACAAACAGGTATTCACCCATTGCAAAGCACAGGAGCGCATGCTCCAGTCCTGCTCTCCCAGGCCCTGCTCTCCTCCCAGACTACACCTCAGCCCCAAAATCCCACCTATAACCCACAGCCGAATCCAGAAAGGCAATCCCATGCCTGTGGGGATGGTTCCTGCCCCAGGCTTGAATATAGCATCAGCTGTGACAGTCTCCAAAGGCTCTGGGACATCCGTGGTCTCTGCCATGGACAACGCCAGCACACCCAAGGGCTCCGCCYAGCACAGCCTGCAGGGAACTGCCCTGACACCCGACAGCTGAGGCTGCCAAATCTCTGCTGCCCAGCACAATGCTCCTGCAGACAGCATGGCAGAGACAGAGCCTGGCCCTGCTCACCATCACCACTCCTGCCATGAGCTTCCTCTTCAGCCACCATCCCCCCACAAGGAGCAGGCACTGGTACCTGGCAGGGAGGCATGGCAGTGGATCCCCAGAAATGGTAAATACTGCAAAGTGCTGGAGTCAGCACTCTCACTGAATTTTGCTTTCAACATCTGCAGCCCAATAAATCTTTGTCTCCTTCAGGTGAACTGTGCTCCCGCCTGGGCTCCAATTTACATCCCTCGGCACTGTCCCCACAGCAGCACCAGCCCCAGGGGTCCCATTGCCAGCCCAGGTTGTCACTGCTCAGGGCCAAGGGAAGAGCGAGGGACCTGCTGTGGGCAGCCCCGGCCCCACCRGCGCCAAGCGGCCGCAGCTCCACGGGCCTGGTGACCACTGGCACCACTCACTTTGTGCCAAAACCCTTCCACTCACCAGACCTTCACTGGTTGTTTTTTTTTTGTTTTGTTTTAATTGTTTTCAAAACAGATTTCATGTGGTCCCAAAATGAGACCATGATTGTAAATTAAAGTGTAATTAGCCTTTACGCTTTTATATTCATTAACTCTTCTCTGTTAATGATRCAGAGGCTGGAGCACAAACCCGGCATTATGAAACCACATCCAGGAAATAAAATAGTGATTTAGATAATGGCCAGAATGTATTGCTGCTTACACATAATTAAACAAATGCTCAATTTACACTTGGAAACATGAATGAATGTTGATTAACCCCAGCCCAACGACTCTGGCGCCGTGGCTCAGTGCGGTGCTGCCGGCAGGGCTGGCAGCGCTGGGCAGGGGTGTGGGCAGGGCCCCGCTCTCCGCACGCCCCCCGCACCTGCCCGGCCCCGGGGCCGCAGCGCAGCCGGACCCCGCACCGCCCGCGCCCAGGCCCGCGGCCGCGGCTCCGGCCCCGCAGGCCCCCTGCCCACAGGGGTGGCACCGCCGCACGGCCGGGGACCACTGCCATCAGCACCGCGCTCGCTGCCGGGGGGGCAACACCTGGCTCCTCACGGAGCAGCGGGGCCGGGGCCGGTGCTGTGCCGGTGCCAGCGGGGCCAGGGGGCCCGGGGCGGCATCGCCTTCGCCCGGCCGAGCAGCCCCACGCTCCCGGGGAGTCCCTGTGCCGGGCCCTGCCCGCCGCTCCCGCACGGGCTTTGTCTCCCGTCCCCTGTGCCTCCTGCCCTCCGAACGTGCCAGTTTCTATGGAGACATCTCCTCCTCGGCGCGGGAGGAGCCTGAGTCCGCTTGTGCGGGATAACGTTCTGTTCTTCCGCAGATCCGGACGCCAGGGCCGCGGGCGCGGGGTCAGGGCTCCATCTCCSCTCAGAGCAGCACGGCACTGCCTGGGCCCCAGCCCCGGGCAGCCAACGCCGCTGCTGTGCCGAAAGCTGGGGCTTGTCCTGGGGACACCGTGGCCCGCGCGGCAAGAGGTGCCATCCGCCACCGGCTCCTCTGCCTCATTAGCTGAGCCTGAGGAACAGACCGTGTGCAGGGATGGCCCCGGCCCCTCCATAAGGAGCTGCTGGATCCAGAGCTGGATCCAGTGCCAACCAGGACTCTGCAGTTTCCTGATGAGGCTGGCCGTGGGCTGCCCGTCTCAGGCAGAGGGTCTCACCAGCAGCTTGTGCCCAACAGGGCCCCACAGAGCTGCGTCCCCTCCTGGAGCCAGAGTTCAGGTCGTGCTGGTCACGGGGAAACYCTGCGCAGGCACCAGCGGAGCAGGAGCTAGGGGACAGTGGTGATGTGGAGCCCCTGGTGAGCCCCTGGGGAGCCCTGGGGCCCAGCAGAGCCATTCCCCACCTCAGTCTGGCTCCAGGCTGCCCATGGCAGGACACGGCAGCTGGCAGCATCCACACTGTTGACTCCCCCCATCTGTCCCCGCCCCCTTACCTTGTGCATCCCTCAGCCCTGGGGTGACGGGCAGGACGGCGCTGGCACGGTGTGTCCAGACCTCTGCTCCCATGAACCCCCGTTCATGGATCGTTGCCTCAACAGGCCATAATGGCTCCATCTATCGGGGTCAATACGGGCGCCTTTGACACATGATAGACAATAATTGCTCCTGCTTAGAGACTTTTTAGTTCATGGATCATTGACCTGATGGGCTGTAACAGCTCCGACGGAGGCTGCACACCCCTGTGCTTAACCACCCTCGGGAGCAAGTGGCTCTGTACAACCACAGCGCGGGCACGGGGCCGTGTGGAACATGGCCTCTCCAAATCCTGTTCCCAGTGCCGGCTGCCAAGGGCCCTGGGGCCAGTGGAAGCCCTCCTGGTAGCCCTCCTGGCAGCATGGCCGTGGAGGAGAGCCCACAAGAAAAGGGCAGCACGCCCCAGCATCCCTCAAGAACCGTGGGACAGGACCAGGATGTACAGGACCAGGTCACCCCCCGAGCTCTGCAGGCTGGAGATCCCCTCTCCAACAGCAACTTCCAGGTATATGATTTAATGAAAGGCACAATAAGAAGTGAAACAATTAGAATTTCTGCCTCATTATCATGGTAATCTTATCAGTCGGATAATGAGGTATTAATGGAGATTTAATGTGCCTCTCATAACAGAATCCCTTAGAGAAAACACATAAGGAAATTGCTGTAAATCCACTTAATGATGGAAAGGTCCCCAAACACCATATTCCAGAGGATGAAAAATGCTGGATGCAAATGAGAGAGAATCAAGGTCAATAACACTGCGGGGACCAAGCTCATGGCAGCACCTTCACTGCCACACACCCGCCCCGGCCCCGCTGCTGCACCCGCCTGCCCACTCGGCGACGGGACTGGGGTGGGTGCACCACAGCTGAAGAAAGCCTCCTGTCTCACAGGAAAAATGAACATTTCTTAAGAAATAAGATGCCAAACATAATACTTTTGGACTTGACCATTCCCAACAAGGCATCAAACAGCAGCCAGCAGAGGCAAGGGCATGGTCCTGCTGCAGGCAGAGCTATTTCTTTCCTCTCAAGCTACTGGAACRGCCAAGCTGCAGATATAAAATAATATCTGAAGAGCTCTGTGTTAGCAGTCAATGCAGCAGTCCTTCCTCTCCCCTTTACTGGGTTTTGGTTCTTTTTTGCCAATGCCCCTTCCCTGCGAGGATGGAGCAGAGCAGCAATGCCCAACAGAAAACCACAGAGAGTTAGTGAGAAGCTGCTCACACTTGCACTGCCATCCCCAGCACAACTGCTGATGGCACTGGAACAAGGCAGAAACGTCAAAGCCAGGCGGTTAAACTGCTCTCCTTTTAATCAGTTTTTACAGAATAATACATTAATAATCACGTTAAGAGACAAGATGGGGTTCCTGTACACAAGATTGTGCAAGCTCGTTAATTTAGATTTATAAAGACTTTACCAAAGAGGAGAGGCAGTACAAAGCTTTTCAATAGAGGTAAAGCACAATTAAAAGGTACAGAACACACACTACTAACTCAGCAGAGGTTAATTCTCAAGTAGTACAGGCTCCACCACGTCCCCAGCTGTACCCAGACACGAGCATTCTTCCTGCTCTGTCCCCACTGCCTTCCTGCTGCTCCAGCTCTCCGGGCACACTGTGACTAATTCGTGCCAACACACAGCTCTGCTGCCAGCAGCTCTGGCCCCTCTCCTACCCCCTTCCCCCACCCCATTCCAACGGCAGTGAGTTCTCCAATTCTGTGAGAATTTGGCTTAGCAGAACAAGAACGTTTTCAAGCGATACGAACCAACACTGTGCTCACCAGACTCACCCACAGGAAACAGCATCATGTTCGTGGCTTTTTTTCCTGAAATTTATGGCAGTTACATTCAGCATTTGGTAGTAAAAGGTCTTCAAAACAAAAGCTTTTAAACTCAAATCCTTGATAGGCCAGACACATTCTGATTCTCCTTAAAGAGGATTTAAAAAAGGCTTTAAAGAGAAATCTCACTTAGGAGCACAAAGGAATCTCCTAGAGATGAACAATCCAGCCCTTTCCTTTCCCTCCTCTACCCAAAAAGGAAACCAGCACCTCTGTAACATTCCCAGGCACAAACCTGCCATTGTTTAACGGGGCAGTTCCTCAGAATGTGCCAACAATCAGCGCTAAGACAACAATCGAGCCTGAAATCTACGACTGTGACCGGTTACCAAGGACCTTTCCCTACTCCCCTTTCCCCAAAATGTTCCATTCCTTCTCCAGTGGCTGAAGTAGTTTAATTCACAGAAAGCACCAAGATTACAGCAACAGGCCCGTGACTGGCACCTTTTGGCAGCAGTTCTGGTACTTTTGGTCCTTTTATGCACTGTCGTTTTACCTTCACTATTGCACATCAAACCTAACATCACTTCCTAGACATAAAATTTAGCATTTTAAAACAAAACATTACGGGACACCGGGGGGGGGGGGGGGGGGGGGGGGTGGGAAACAGTAAAAGGACATTACAGGCAGGTTTTAAACTCTTTGGAAAGCCTAATTCTCTAACTACACCTATCAAGACTACATAAAGGACCTTTAGAGTAGGTTGGAAAAAAGAAGCAAAGGACCATCTTGCTACAAAAACTCTCAGCTCACCTGGGGCTCACTGAAACACTTATTGGTTTTAAAATAACTAAGTAACATTTAAAAAAAGACTCCAGTTCTTTTAAGTATTTTTCTATGCAGAGAAACCAAGTGATAAAAGCTGTGAAGGAAACGGTTCTTGCCCCTTCCATAAAGGAAAGCAAACCTGAAAGCCCCAGTGGTGCTGACCAAGTCCTGTGAGCCAGGTCAGCAGAGAGGCAACACACAGGGTGATCACCACCTCCTGTGTCCTYGCGCCGCCTTCAGGAATCCTACAAATACTCTCCCCAACCAACACCCAAACTGCAGAACTTTCACACATTGGTCAACATCTCAGATATTCAAGTAATAATTACATATTACAGGACACTTCAATAGAAATGAATTTATATTGCTTTTTGATATGATCTGACCATATCTTCAAGGGCATGTTTGTGCTTTGCTGCTGAGTGTTATTGGTCAGGGCTGTGCTTGCAATATTGAGTTACGTGTTCAGCACCAAAAACCCATCAAGGCTAAATAACCAGAATATTGCAATGCTACACAGACTGAGCCACCACAGTAAGGCAGATCAGAAGAATTCTGTTTCAACTGAGTATTGCTCCTCTGCACAATTGAGTCTCTAATAGAGGAGAAAGACTATAAATAAAAGGAAAAGGTTACCATCCCACCTTCTCACCTGTAATTAGTTTGGCAAAACTGCTGTACTGAGTTATATCTGAGAGACCTAAAAAGTAAGTTTCCTTATTATGCCTTGACAAGTAGCACAGCCAAAACAAGCACTCAATACTTTACATAAATTGCTCCAATTCCAATTAACCACATGATTTTCCCAAGTACTAGTTGCTTACAGGTTTTAATCATCAAAATGCACGTGCACACAAAATGAACCAATCGTGTTTTGAAAAGAATGTGAAACAGATTTTGTTTTCTTTACCACTCACAGACACCAAGTCTTACCACATCCCTCTGTCAGAGGTGCAATGAACATTCTGGAAAGAGCAAGAAATAATACTGACATGAAAAAGTTCAATGCTCACTGTCCTTTTTCACTGTATTCGAGCTGAAAAAGAGCAGTGAGTGCAGCCAACACCTACTGGCCATGCCCCAGACCACTTCACTCATGAAAAACCCATGTGGTGTTGTGCATAAAAACATCTTTAAATTGATAACTGTCAGTTTAAGGGGAAGGCGGGGTGAGAAATCTATAAAACACCCTGAACTGATGTCATGATATGTTTCATAAAGAACAGTGTTATATTATTTTAAAATATTTTATATGAACAGTAAAACTTGCACTGCTGCATAGCAGACAACACGAAGAACATTTAGTAAAAACATTCACTGAACCCCCTGGCATATGTATTTAATGTCACTAATCAAAATATATATTACAGCCCAAGGTTCTGTTAAGGATCTCTGTTTGGGGTTTGTACAGTATACACAATAGCTCAGAAAAAATATTACAGTAAGGTATTTTATTTCTCCTTTTTATATTAGACTTCTCTATTGTAACTTACAGTCCCTCTCCTCCATATATCCAAACCTCTGTAACACCCTAATGCCCTAGCCAAGAAGTGTTCAGCTAGCTAATAAGCCCTATTATAAATTCCAGTTTTAGAAATTTCAGTATTCTTAATTACATCTTAATAAATAGTTACGTTTGCCCTTTTTAAATCTTAGCCTTTTGAGGAAGTCCTTTCATCACCAAGACACAGTACGTCACAACCTGTTAGAGGTCAGAGAGGCTTTTGCTTGTTTATTCAAAGGATAATGAGTCCAAAGATACTTGCAATGCATTAAATATAGTTATATAATATTTACACTGCCCTCTCAGATTTTAAATTTAGGTGAAATATAATCAATAACTTATGTCAGCTACTACAAACTTTCAGTGTGGCTGGTGTTTTCTTAACAAAAGGTGTATTCAACTAGAAAGTTTACTACGTGGCTGCCCTGATTCCTCTTGTTTCAGTTTTCTGTTAGAAATTAAATGAAGTGAATTATTCACGTGAATAAGAATTCAGGAAGAGGGGTTGTGGAGAAAGCATGAAATATTTTCTGCATGTTTTGAGATTCCAAAATACCTGAAAACTGTGGTCCCTTTTGCAGTGCCAGTATCTAGAGGGGAGAAAAACGCAACCCAAAGAGAAGAGGAAAATCTGTTAAATTAATTAGATTAGTAAAGGTGTGTTTTAAAATGCCTCAATTCTGTACAGTATTTTACAAGAAAAGTCTTTTCTTCAGCTTTTGCAGCTGTTGTACATTCCTAGAAACTCCTCTCCAGCTCTCAGTCTGCCCATGCCTGTGCTGTGCAAGTTACTTGCGATCATCGATAGTTTTGATGAACTCCACGGCTGCTGTGAACTGCATCCACCAGTACGACTCCTCTCCGGACAAACAGTTGGCATAGAAACTGCTGATGTACTGCACGGTGGACAGCAGGCAAGGGGGGTTTGCCTGAGGGTTGGAGAAGAGAGAGATGCTCACAGCTTGTTTGTAGAGCTCAGCATCAAACAAACACCGCAAGAGACAGAACAGAAACCCAATTTCCTTTGTGCAGTGATCCTCATCCCACAGAGTACATAACCTACTTGCAGGGTAGAGACTGTTTATCCTCACCAGACCCATTTCACATGCTTAGAAAGTACCAGGTTTCAGGAAAGGAGCATTTTTCCAACAAGGAAAAATGACTAGCAGGCCAAGAGAAAGAAGGGGGACGCTGGCAGAATCTGTGAAGGTCATCAGGACCTCAACACATGTAAAGCCTGTTGTTTTAGCATCTTACGTGTGTCAGACCATTCTACACTCACGTCAAAAAAGGCCAGCAATACAACCCCAGTCCTGCTGGATTTTGGCTGTAAGAGGACAGCATGAAGCACACACAGATGACATATCTGGTGAAAATACCTCAAACAAACTCCACTCCACGCACAACATCTGCACCACAGATTTCCTTGGTTCCAAATACAAAGTTTGCTTGGATTCAAAATCCGTAACTGTGACCACATTTGTGATGTTCCCATTCAAATCTGCTGAATCAAATCTGGGGTTGAGCCTGGCATGTCCCCTGTGATCCACAGGCATTATTTTTCCTCCTAAATTTGCTTGTGTATTACAAGAATTAGCTGGGGTTTGTGATCTCACCTTTATGAGGACAAAGACCAGAACAGGAACAAAATCATCTGCCCCAGGTACAGAATCTTCGTTGGCCAGACTGAGCAGGTTCATGATGGTGGAGCACATCCTCAGGATACACTGCACCTTGTCCCGGGGGGTTTTGTAAGCACTTATTGTGCGGATTTCGGACTGTGCTGATGGCCACGGTGCCTCCCGGAGATACACCTGGGGAAAAACCAACATGCTGCCAGGCCTTGTTTGTCCAAGCTGCTGCTGTGCTCCACAGAGCAGCTGAAGCACCAGAGGCTCGCAGGCTCTGGAGAAACAGGAAGCTTTAAGGCAAGGTGAGCTCAAACTGAAAGAGGGGAGATTTAGGTTAGATACATGGATGAAATTCTTCCCTGTGAGGGTGGTGAGGCCCTGGCACAGGTTGCCCAGAGAAGCTGTGGCTGCCCCATTCTTGGAAGTGTCCAAACCCAGGTTGGATGCAGCTCTGAGCACCCTGGTGTATGGAAGGTGTCCCTGCCCATGGCAGAGGGTGGGATGGGATGAGCTTTAAGGGCTGTTCCCACCCTACCCATTCTGTGAGTCTGTGATTCTGAGATGGCTACAATACACTCACAACGAAGGTGGTCCTGGTGTGTTACAAAAACACTGCCAGGAGCCAGCACTCTGTGTGCAACTCACAAGATTAGGCTGTTCTTCACGACTTGCTCAGAACGCTGTTCCAGATGAAGCCAGAGCTGTAGGTSTTCTCTTCCTCAGCAACAGCTTTGTGAACACTCACCGTCAGTCTTACACTTCACATGCTGAACTGAGAACTAGGCAGGGCAGCTGCAGACACGCAGCCCTTGACAGACCCCTTGAGCCTACCAACCTGCTTTTAGTTATCCTAATAGCCATGAGAAAAATGAAAATGCTGGACACAGAGCTGCAATGTTCTGTTAATTCTGGCTAGTTCAGAAACTCAACTTGATAGCCATAAACCACAGCCATGGCAGGGGAATCACACAAGAAGCATAAAGGATTCAAATCTTCTCTTTTGAAGCAAATAAGAAAGTTATTGCATCTCAGTGCAGTGTAGTATTAATTCTTAAATCTTGCTATCAGGACAGAGGTGGCAAAATTAAAAAAAAAAGAAATTCAAAGGATCAGCCAATGGAAAATACTAAATAAGGGGTACAGCATGTTTTCCCTGCAGGGTATTGCAGCTGTCATTGACAGAAAAGCAACACTTTAAGTGTAAAACAGAACAATTCTCTCCCCATCCCAATTCCAATCCAAAACCTGACACATACAGAAGCGAAGGAAAGGAGTTGCTACCTCAGGTATCTGAAGTGCCTTGTGGTTTGCAGTCACTACTTTGGATAACCTCTGGATGTGCTCGTGAAGGACCCTGAAAACACAAAAAACATGACTGAGAAGTAAGCAGAAGCCAGCCAGCTGGGGCTTCCCACTTGTTTTATAGGACAGGACCAGAGAGACCTTGARGAATGCATACAATCATGGTGGCCCTACAGCTGGTGGACACCAGGTCAGTGAGGATGCAGACGATTGTGCTGTACAGCCAAGTACAACCACACAGCTCCTAGAGCACCCCCAAAGCATCTGTTCTAAACCACAGAAACCCCAAATGCATGGAAAATACTGACTCAAATCAGAAAGTAGAAGGAGTCCTGGAGCAGGTTTTGACCATTCTCTCAGCACACACACTTGCAGACTTGACAGTGTGTATCCCAAATAATTACATTTACAGCTTTATTCTGTTCCAGCAGTTTGTTGCAAACACGTTTGCACACGATGCTAAAGCCCTTCCTTATTCTTTTACAAAATGTTCTGAATGAAAACATGAGTTTGTGTGGCCTGGCTGACACCGACAAGTCTGTCACAGGCGGGCTGCACAGCTACCTCTGCACCAACTGCAAAAGAGAACACAAGTCCTTCGAATTCCATTAACTTACTGGTCACGCAAAATATCTCCATCCTGATTAGGGTAGAAGGCAAGTTTGAAAATGCGATTCATCACACTGCGCTCTATGGCTAATTGTGCATCCTGGAGCTGTTCCTCACTGGCATTCTGCCATATGGCATCCTGAGCCATAGCCCCGTACAGGAACTGCAGAAAATCCTCCACTTGGGCTGTTTTATCATCTGCTGCTGTGAGTTTCTGGAAATCTGATAAAAAGTAGGAAGAGAAAGAACATTCACTTAAGGAAAAAAAAAAATATTTCTGAAAGGTTTTTCAGGCACATTTAATATGCAGCACTATATGGTCCAGGAGCAAGAACTGACTCCAAATTCCTTACGTGCTTCATTAAGTCAGGTATGTGCATAGAGAACACAGAACAAGTTTGGTGTAAGTGGCTCTGTTTTGAGCTTCCTGGTGCTGCTATCCCTTATGCTGTGATATTTTTGAATCTTTGATTCATTTGAGTCACACTATTACTATCCCCCATATCTTCTAAGGTGCAACCATAGGTGCTGGACTAAGAACCGAACGCTGCAACTTAATTCATCATTTATAATTGATAGTATTCATGCCTCTTCCATGGGGCAGATGCTAGATAATGTGATTTAGTATAACTTTTTAGGCCAAGTAAGGTCAAATTTCCTTAATTTTCTCAGCCCATGAAAAATACAGACAGTTACCATGGCTTAGCTGCCACAACATACTGTGAAGTCACAGTAATCTGTCTATTTAGCCATTAACTCACCAGCTGAAATTAAAACCATTTTAGGAATCTGCTTCTCAGATCAAAAGATATATTTTAAAACATTAACCCAAGCCAGCATCTAAATACGGACTAAAGGAATATAAACACTCCACTCTGCATTCATCTTACCTTGAATAAACTCCCTTATTTTCTTTTCCTTGCTCTCCAGCAGTAACCTCACACATACTGTAGTGAAGTATCTGTTGGCCACTTCTTTATCTCGCAGGACTCTCTGCAAGAGCCTCTCCAGGTGCGCCTGTGTCGTCTGCAGGCCTTGGCGGCAGCGAGTTAAATAAGCAATATATGGAGCTCTTTTCCTAAAGCAAAGAGGGCTCTACATCAGATTCATAATAAAGATAGAGGCTAATAGCTTACAAACTGCGAAGTTGTAGTGCAAAGGAATCTGCAACCTGTTGTTTTTAAAACAAAACAATGCCTGAATTTGGAAGTTTGCCTCACACAGATTTCTGTGAGTTCACTGACCTGGCAGCACTCAAGAATACCAGACTAAAGCAAATTTCACACAGAATCTCATGTGTGTTAGAGCCGAACATTACCCACAAATTGATTTAACTTCAGTTTATTACCACCTGGACTGACTTAAGGCCTGAGKTTTTTTAAGTCATTTACAGATGGGTGAGACAATTCCATTGTTTTATGGGGAAGCAGAGATGCAATAACTTGGTTTGGTAAAGTATGATTTAAAACAAGAGAGATCTTCCTAATCTGCTAGTGAATAAACATACGAATTTGGGGACCCATTACTAATGAGATACTGAACAAACAACCTGTAGTCCTCTGCAATGGATGCCAGCAGCTTCCGACAGGTCCTRTTGTCGAAGCGGCTCACGCAGCGCATTGTCTCCTGCAGCTGGGCCATCAGGTTCTTGTCCTGCAGGTTGATGGCTTCAGCCAGCTGAACTTTCAAGAAGCACACAATTTCATTATCTAACAAAGAACAGAGGAAAAATATTAAGGAAAAGAAACATAAGCATAATAAAAATAAACTATTTTTTAATATGGGAAACACATTAACGGTTTAAAACAAAACTTCTGTACATTAGGCAATAAATACTATTTTAGAACAATTAATAAGCCTTTTTGAATTTTCCAGGTATCAGGGGATAAGTTTTCATATCACTGTCTTATCTAGTATTTAGAACCACTCTGAAATGTGAAGAGGACCGGATAAAGTGATATATTCTCCTGTCTGCAAGTAAACCTAGAATGAATGGAGGGATACAACACAATACATTTATAATAAGTCAATGTAAAGACTCAGTAAATCATTCAAGTGGCACAACTCCCAACAGCACATGTATTTTGAGCATCTATTCTACAGCTTCAGGCTCTACCTGCACTATATCTATGATACTTCATTACAAAAAAAAACTAGACCAGGTTGAAATGGCAGGTTTGTCTGTGGAGTAAGAATGAAAGTGTTCTGGGGGAAAAAGGCAGCCTAGATTCATGGCAAAGAGAAGTGACCATAAATGGTGCAGTACAAGTGCCACTACATGAGGACAAGGAGAGACACACACAGGACAGAGAACCTTTACCTTCGGGGTCTGTGTGGTCTGGGAGACCATTCCGCGTTGAATGTGTCAGCATTGGGAAGGCAACAGAATCTGCTGAACAAAGAGCCAATCTCAATTTCTTCTTTGCATCCCTTAAAGAGGAAAAATATTTTCTTAACACTCTTGATGAGAGGCCTGCTTCCTCAATAAGAAGACTTTACTTTCTTTTTTATTTAGTACTCCCTATAGGTTATTTGACATCATTTTAATATACCAAAATTGTCAAGACTTTAGAATATCAGTTCTTTTGATACAGCACCCAGACCATTTTCAAAGGGATTTTCCTAAACACTGAACTGGTCTGTACTCTCAGGTTACAACATCCCTCCTGCATCAGTGGAAATATGACAGTTCAAGATGCTTAAAACTAAAAGTACATAAAAGTTTACAATTAATCCATATTAAGATTCTTGTGGGAACCAGTCACACAGCTTCAGCTCTTAATCCTACTTTGTGGGTAAGACGAAACCTGCAAATATATTTACCTATAAGAGAAAGCAGAACTTTGTGGCTGTGCTACTTGGCTTGCAGAGTCTGGGAGGTCGTCTGCAGACATGTTCTGCAAAGCCTCGTCACGTGGGGAGTCATGCATGCTCTCACCATCCCCAATAGCCTCTGTGGAAATGAAAAACACATTGCACTTGAAGAGAGGAGTCAGAAGAAGAAACCAGACTAATTTTGTTATTCTAAGGTCAGGGTGAGAATGGAAACAGCAAATAAACCAGCTTGTTCTGGATACACGAAAAAAAGCATATTAAAATATACAACCTAGAAGTTCATAAGAAGGAACTGCATCAGTTTTGGAAGGCAATGTACTTCTTCAGTGCCATTTAAAACAAAACAAAAAACTGGTAGGAGATGTGCTATCAACAACCAGCCCCCTCAAAGGCAATATGAAAGAGCTGTCCTTGGGAATACTGATTTAATTCCCAGCCTCTGAGGGACTGTCCCAGAGATTATTTGACAAAACATTCCTGGTTCAAGGCTCACATTGTTCAGCTGCTAATATTAACATTGGTCTAGAATACTGAAGCGTTTTTATCTTTAAAGAGAAGAAACCATGTTGGTGGTGATTACAAAAGCCAGGTTCTCACCTGCACTGTCGTAGTTCACTATGGCTCCTTCACTGGGACTCGTTCTCTTGATTGCATTCCTGTATTTGTCCAGAATGTCCTCAGCAGCTTGTGCCTGTGCACTGAGCCTTGGGCTGGGATCGTCTGAAAGGAGCATAAAAAACAACAGGAGTTACCCTGGTGTTGGGCCAGCTGAAAGCAAATACAAAAACTTAAGCCTACACATTTGGACTCTGTTTTTAGCCACATCAAACAAAGAGCTCCTTGTGTCTCATGTAGCCCAAATTCAAATGTATTAATAAAGTCTGGAGCAAACCAGAAAACAAAGACTACAATCAAAGTGAACAAATAAAGTCAGATCCTGAGCAGACCSTCAGCACATTTACCCTGCATACACAAATGGCTCTTGGATGTTTGAAGACTTCTAGAAAGGCTCAGGCAAACAGAAAACGAAACACCCAAGTTCAAACCATGTTTAATTTAACACTTCAGTAACTACTACACGACTATGTGTACAGCTGTCCTTACAGCTCAGCTGTGACAAGGACATGAGCTCGATAATGATGGGGGGAAAAGTGAGGACTTGAGTCAAGAATCCACTACATGCACAGACAGACGTGTGACAACTTAAAAACAGTCGTCAAGTCAGGAAGTCTTTATCCATTTTCTTACTCAAAACGCCAGTTGTGAACACGAACTACAACAGCACATATCTGTCTGTCAATAGCTACCTGGTGGGCACTCTGGAGCTCCAGGAGGCACGTTCTGAGAGAAAATTACTATGATGATATTATTCACATACCTTGAAGCGTTGCGTATCTGTCAGGCACCATGTCATCTTTGTCTTTTTCTTGTTTTTCTTTCTTCCTAAATGGAATAGGAGCTGAAAATGCAAGGTACCTCATCAAAGACTATTCTGAGATAATAGCCAAATTACAGAAACTTTAAGGAAGTGGCTAATGCAGAAAATTTTCATCAAATAAACTTCAATTAAAGCATAAGCTTATCCATGGGTTGGAGCAGAACTGTACTGTCATCATCTATAGCAAGCTCCAACCTTTAACAGACATGAGGCCAGGCAGAACAGTTTTGCCTTCCAGGTACAGTACAGTCTAGGGAACTACTAGCCAAGCCATCAGGTAGCTTCCCATTTTTATTTACACATTTATTTCTACTTTAGCCATAAAAGTGACCAAAGATATAATTAAGGCAGCGTGAACTCTGACTGAAGTACCAAAACCAGACAGACATGATCCTACCTTTGGGCATGGCAGACACAAAACGTTTCCTCCACCAGGGCTTGTTCCTGTCAGACTTTTCATCATCACTGTCTTTCCGTTCCTCAATCTGCGGAAGGGCAGAGTCTATGTTTGAGCATTTACCAAATCAAGTGTAAAGACAAAATTTTTCCTTCACATCAGGTTTTGCTACACTGACTGTAAAAACAGAACTACAGCAGAGCACAGGGAGCAGATTAAGTCAGAAATATCTCTACTGAAGAAGACAGCCTGCAAATGCAAACCCAAAGTCATGAAGAACGTTAGATTTAACTTATTTCTTTATTAAAGAAAATTACTTCCCAGGCTGCTGCAGCAGTTTGACACTACAATGAACCTATTTCTGAAATACCACCAAATCCAGTAAAGCTCATCCAGTAAATTTAAGAGAAGCCAGATCCATTTAAGCTACTCTGAACATCTGTAGCTTTAGCTTATAAACATTTAAAAGGTAATAAATGTGTATTGTAAACATGGCCAACATTTAAAGGGTAACAAAAGTGTGTTGTAATTCCTTGGCTAAACACATTTAATACCAACTTTCTGGCATTAGATGCATAGCTACAGTGGGCATGAGAATAAATAAAATAATATGATAAACAGAAGCCTCACCTCTCCCCTAGAGGAGTCCTTGCTGGGAGATGAAGATGACGACTGAGACGCGGCCGCCAGCACAGCTGTGCCGGTGCTGCTGGAGGCCATAGGCAGCTCCCTCTCCTCATTCCCAGGACGTCTATTCCACCCAGGATCACTCATAGGCCTCCGAACTGAGGACACGATGTCTGAGCTCCTGCTGCGGACCAGCCTCTCTGGGTAGGAATGTCTCTGCTTGAAGGCTTCTAGGTCAGTTGGAATTAAAGCGTGAGACCCAAAGTTTGGCAATCGGGCCTCGTTACCTCCCACAGCTCCTTCCAAGATGGGTGGATCTGGAGGTGGATGAGAGGGTCTTGCATAGTGCACTTTAGGCCTTACTACAGCTGACACACCTGTGGTCATAAGCATAAAAGAAGCCACAAACATTTCTTGTGAGATTATTCCAAATTACCTGGTACTAACACAGAAACATTGAGAATCCCTATTTTTACAAAAAAGCTTACTCTTTATAACTCACCCTCATTTGAGGACAGAGGGTCAAACAATGCAAGCAAAGAATCTGTCTGAGAAGGGGGAGATGTCAACTGACTGGCTCCTGAAATACAGGGAGAACAAAGTTAGCACTGTACCAAAACTGCCTCCAACATGAGAGATGCTGGAAAAACAGCCCTCAGAAACAAAGGTTTACAAAACTTATTAAGTATTTGTAAAGATATTCTTGTATGGAAAGATCTCTGTAGTACATTGAAATGATCAAAGAATTGCATCACAAAAAGTGGGGAATTCTTGAGCAGCCCAGTTCCAAAACGCAAGAGGACAGACAATGTAATCAAACCAAATCAGGGATCTTAGATCTACTACTCAAGCTCTAACACTGCAAAGCACTGGAGTCGCTATGTCAAACAAATACAGTACTGGCAAATAAGGAAAATATTAAGCTTAGTCACCAGCACTTTGAAACTGGGAGAAATTGTAAAAGTCAAGGATTCTATAAATGTCATTCGTGTTTATCAGAGATTCCAGGTTTCCAACTTACCATGGGCTGTTTCGTCCATGTCAGGACTTGTTACAGAATCTTTTCCCCCAAAGTCAGAGCTACATTCAGACCTGAGATCCTCAATCTTGTTAGGAATATCTTCAGATGTTGCACTAATACCTTACACATAACAAAAGAAGCATCTGTAATAGTGTTTCAGAGAGCAAGGAAGCAAAATCCTGAGGCTGTTAAAATATTTGGTGAACAGTGAATAATAAAGTTCTAACTCACAGTAGCACCTGCAGACACTACGAATTTCTGTACTCATAAAATAAGTTAATTTCTGCTCTATATCTCTTAAAGTTTTACCATAGCCRTGAATACACTCTGACAAGGGGCATTAGAGAGACACTTCTATACACTTTTCAGAAAACAAAGAACTAGAGCTATGATTTACTTAAAAAAAGTTGTGATAATAAAACTAAATGCAAGAAAGTTTGGAGTTTCTTCCAAACCAACACTCCTCTCCTAACCACTGCCATTGCAGCACAGGGCATTCGGCTCTCTGCTCCTTTTTTAGTTTTTCTGTGAGGTGAACAAAGAATCACTGCTTTGAAAATGCCAGAATCAGTGCAGGAAGTTATTTTATGAGTGAAGTGATGCACAAATAAAGCACGTGCAGCAAAGTGAGTGCTGATCATGTTGTGATAGAGCAGCATTTTCAGAGACAGTTCCACACACCTGATACAACGCTGAGGCCAGGAGTGCTGGGCCGAGAGCTGACCTCCCTCACATCCGTGTCATCAGATGTGCTACCCAGGCCAGAACAGCTCTCCAGTTCTTGGAGTCTTTCCTCCTGTTTTAAGTCTGGAGCCTCTACAAAAGGGAGAAAAWGGAGAGTAGAGAGAGAAAGTATCATTACTCAATGCCATGCTCCCTTAACATTCACAAGCAGAAGGAAGGGGGGGGTTGATTTAGTGTATCAAGTTCTAAGGTAACTCAACCACTTCAGCAAGAGTTTTCTTATATCCTTTGATATAGAAGGCAGAACTCTGCACAGACAGCAATGCTCTGTGTGCACAGGCATGCTAAGGAGTGTTTACTGTTTCAGGTGTTGTATTTCTAACAAAACAGGATACGGTCACATCTTCACTAACCAGTGGTCCTGGATAGCTCCTACTCAACACCACAGGGAACAAAAGCAAGGACAAGTTTGCTTTGCAAATCCTTCACTTCCCCTTTGAACCTTAAGAATTTCTAAAGTAACAGGAAGTCTCTCCCAATGCTTTCCATCTTCTCTCTGCCTAGGAACATTTTGTCCTTTTAATTGTGGAAGAATTCACAAACACTAACTTAACCCTAGGACAGTAATTTCTTGAAGAAAGAGGAATAGGCTGTTGTTTTGCATTCTATGCCTCTGGAAGAGTCTTAGAATCATGCTAAAGAAATAAGCAAAAACTGCCCAATTCTGACCTGAATCACTTGGTAATACTTCCACACTCCACGCCTCACTTGTGGTTTCTGATATGGTTGAACCTGTGCAGGGATCAAGCAACACGGATCCTGAACCTGGCAAACACAGCAAGCTGCCTAGCATGTTCTCTGCAGCTGCACCTGCAAAAGTAAAGCCGGAGCGTATGGCTAGAGCTGGGTTTGGGGAGTCAGCTCTAGAGAGAAAAGTAAGAACACTTCTTAAGTGYCCTTAATAAAGCAATCAGGAAACACAGTGTTGAAAAGAAAAGAGTAACTAAGTACAGTCCAGATCATGCACACAAAATCCTCCTACAGCAAATCTCCAGTTCAATCCGTGGAAATGCCCCAGTTGAGGAAGGGAGGAGGAGGAGGAGGGCTCTGCAGCCTTGGGTTCCAGAGCGAGCGGCAGCGCCGGCCGTACCCGGAGCACACCCGGTACCTGCTATCTCCTGCAGCCGATCCTCATCGATGTTGGGGTCGAAGTCACTTCCCAAGACATCTGTGCTCCAGGTTTCGCTCACAGTCTCTGATATATCCCTGTCATCAGTCAAACCCATCATGTCACGGATTTCAAATTTACGGAGCTTGTCATCCAGATTATCCTGAGTTGTGGCTGTGGAAAAATAACCAGTTCTCGATTTTTTGAAAAGCTTCTCCAGTTACTTCAGATTGAGAACCTCTAAGAGTATGTTAGAGGAAATATCCCCAAACAACCAACCSCTTAATTCTGTCAGGTAAGGCAGTGGTTTAAAGTAAGGCCTGTAAAGCACTATTATACTATTCAGGAAATGCTGCCTGAAAATACATTTGAGACATAAGAAAAATCTGGAAGTACACATGGTGACCTATCAAATAAACTCACAGACAAAATAAATGAAATGTAGTGCTACCAAGACACTGAAACAATTCCTGGAGAAGAACAGATCACAGAAAAGCTGAGGCCTCCAGAGATCATTCCAGCCCAAACTCCTGCCCTGGTGAGTGACAGCAGGTTGTTCATGCTCATGCCCAGCCATGTTTTCAGTACCTCCATGCTGGAGACACCACAACTTCATTGGGCAATCTGTTTCGTGTTTGACAAATGGATATAACATGAGAAACTATCCAGATGCTTCCAGACTAGTCCAATCGAGACTACCCTATTCCCGAAGGGAAAAGCTTGATATCAAGCAAAACTTTACAAGCAGTTTCCTGTAGAGGACTTAAGCCTCAAAATTCCAGGTGATTTCCTTTTCCTAACAACAGACTATAAAAAATATTTCTATGGAAAAAAACCCCAAACAAACCCAACCAAAACATACATAAATGCAAGAGTGATTGCACAAGAAAAACTTCTACTTTTTTTTTTTCCTGAATTAGTCAATTTTGCAACCTCTTTCCACAGGAAAGAGAGCTTTGCCATGGCTTTACCATGTACAGCACCTCAGGCACTTGTAAGAGAGAGCTGGCACTTGCCTTGTTCGTGCTCCAGGAGCTGCAAAGCCTCAACGCCGTTGCTCCCGGAAGGGCCCGCGCCAAGCTCCGACACTGACTCCCCTTCCAGGTCCAGAGATGACACAGAGTTGGAGCGATTTGAAGGGCCTGGGGAAACAGATTTTACTCTAAATCTAATTTGAATAACAGTTCCTAAATATACAGCATTAACAATTCAGGAGACAATTCACTAGAAAAATTACAAGAATTGTAGTAGTAGTTCCAATATGAAATACTGAATCTCACCACTACTGTACTTAGCTGCAACTAAAATGCCAAGGAAGTCTTTGCCATTAATTTACTTACTTGTCTATGAATTTGTTTTCTTATTTTGAGGAGATAGAGCAAAAACGAAGTTATGGAAGTCATACAAAAGAATGCAGAAGTGATGGGTCGAAACCTCTTCCAGCCCACAGACACCTGTGTTTTGTTGTGTCTGAGGTTCATATAAAGGAGTTGTGCAGAAACTATTTTGAGATATGTAACAGCTAATTAAAACATGAAAAAGAAGTCTGAGAAGTCCAGCTAGATTATCTTTATAACACTGCTTTTAAGTATGAAAACAYCCCCCCAAAAAAAACTCTGTGTCTTCTCTTTCTAAACACACTGAAGTTTTTCTCTTCCTAATTCCCAGACTCAGTTATGCCTTTGTAGATCAAAATTTAGCTCCAGGTTTTATTCTCTGAACAACTAAGGGAGAAGACAGGCTCTGAGGGTGAAATAGCACGGCCTTCAATATCAGGAAGACAAGATGCTGTATTTAACACACCTTCCTTTTAGAGTTAAGGGGGAAAAAAAAACCAACAGAGCAACAAAACTTCTTCAAGACTTAAGCAGCCCTTCACCTTCAGATATTCCTTCCAGATTATCACTGCAGAGTGAAAAGCGCAAGGTTTTATCAGGTTTACCATGGAGTTTGTTCTCGTCAATGGGGACATCTCCTTGCCCGCCATCTGCAAGCTGCATATTTAACACCTGGACAGTGGGGGAAAGAAACAGGACTTCATTAAAATCATCTATTTTTCAGCTAATTAAATAGTAAATAAAACATTGGAGAGATTTTTTTTTTATTGTCAATGGAACAATAAAATTTCTAACATTCCGTTTGAAAAAAGGCAGCAACCTCCCAAATCAGAGCCTGGGGAGAATGGAAGGAACCACCCCATGGACATCAGGCACATCCTGATAACAACGGAGCCACAGCTCCCTCATCACCCACAGAGCAGTGTAATGTGGAAAGGGATCTGCATGACGCTGCCAGAGGAGATAATCCCAACCACCAGGCAGGGCAGCAAAGCTGGAAAAAGCAGCTGTGCCATGGCTGGAGAAAGAAAAGGCTGGAACACCAGCCCTGCCCTAAGAACAGTCTGCAGGCACTGATGGCACTGTGAGCTCAGCTCTGCCCTCACAAGAACCTGGGCCTSTGCCTTTCATGAGCTGCCAAAAGTGTTGGGATCAGTGCTCCAGTTCTGCCATTCACCTGTGTCCCTAGAACTGAAGGACAGGGCACGCAGAGAGACATTTGCATCAGCTTCTTCAGGCTCAGAAACAATAGCCCAGGTTCGCTCTCAAGCTTCTTAAGTGAGGGAAAAWACCCACCTAACAAAGGGAAATTTGAAAGCTACAACCCCCAAGTTCAGTAAATAAAATAAGGATTTTAATTCCCGTTCTAGATTTACTACCAAAACTTAGCTTTGCAACCTCACTGCTCTATCAGAGAAGACAGAGGCTGCACTATTCAAAATATCTGAGATGTCATAATTTCTGGATACCTCATTTTCTGACATCATTCCTGGAGTAATCTGTGGACCTGTCCCCAAAGAAATCACCAGCACTTCTTCCGGCTGAACTTCTGGAATGGTCTCCTGGGAGGACCCTTCATGATCTCCGTGCTGGTCCATTAGCATGTTTGATCTACTTCTGCTACGAGTTGCTAAGAAAATATTTTTAAATATTGAAATTAGAAAGCTTTTCCTCCTTGTTTAAGGATGAAAAAAAGACAATACAATAGAAATACAGAACCGTAGTGTTTTAATTAGCAATACATATTAAATAAATTTTCAAACTCAAAGTCTCATTAAACTTTTGAGAGATGGAACTGGTATTTAAACTTCAGTACTGCCCTGTGAAGAAGGAAACTTTCAACATAAAAGTTGAGAAGTAGAGAAACAAGGTACACTATGACCTGTTTGCCTGCACCAATTCAGCGTATTCTAATCACAAAAAGACCTTTAATACATTGTATGAGAAAGTTAAGTTTATCACCAACAAAAAAAGGTCTAGGTTTCTGTGGTTTAAAACTCTAATTAATTTGCTTAAAAGGTCTTTTCTCCTAAAAAGCAGGAAATCTTATTCTAACAGGTGCCTCAAACCCAGACGCACAATACAACATCAGGTGGTTTACTCTGATTACTTTGCCACTCTTTAGTTGTCTTTTCAATTGGCCTCAGATTCCCACATTTGGCTCCACGGAAGGAAAAACACCCACATGGAATTAAGGTTTCTAAGTGTCGCAGCATGACACCAATTATTTCTTTATTTGACCCAGGAAAAACAAGGCAAGTGTGCAGAAGTCACAGCCAAATTCTGATTATCACACAAAGGCAAGGGGTTTTTAAAACCCACACGTACACAAAATGAGTTTTATATACTGAAGGAATCTGCAAAGGGAGCAGATTGCCAGGGTAACCCAAAGGCATGCCTGAGTTACGTGACACGAGAGAATTTCACAGAAGAATGGAAAGAGGGCATTACCCACCAAAAGGGGTTACTAGAGTTATGTGAGCTGATAGATTGGTAGCAGAGGTATCCCAGGCAGTAATCGCTGCCAGCTGCTGTCCTGAAGTTCGAAAGCATTAAAATGAAACAAAAGAAATAAAACTTTGAGCAAAAGCTATTTTATACCACAAAATAAATGCTGTTGTGCCACTACTTTATAGGTGTAAGACCAGAACCATTCAAAAGCACAGTTAAAACAACATGGGACAGGTTTGTTTTGGGGGTGGTTTTGTCGTTTTTTTGCCACTTATYGGCCTGTGTATATTTTCATCCTTTTACACACTGACACCAAATCTCTCAAACAAAAATATCCCATGTGGTCATATACACAGAAATATACACTGAAGAAAAGTACCATAATTCCTGTTTTAAAAGAAAATATTATTAATATGGAAAAGCTCAACACCCAGCAATCCTATTCAAAAAGCAAAACCCAACCAACATAAAAATGCATTGCAGAATACTGACAGCTGGAATAAGAGCAGGCATGAATGGAGAAGAGAGAAAGCTTCTCTTCGCAGCACATACTCCAATAGTCCTGCTCTTGCTTGATCACCCTCCTGCCCATTTGTTCTCCAACAAAAATGTTAAACTTATTCTATCCCACTAATTAAATGCCTCTACTTCCATTTTACTACTTTCCTAAGCAATTTTCCTCCCTATATCTGCTTCCCACCTTCAAGCCTTCCCTTTATTATCCCTGCCAACCACCACCATTACGACTACTCTAGGAATTTTCTCCAGTTCAAGCCGGAGTCATGAAGCTCATCCACCACACTTGCAGGTAAGGAAGTTACCTTGTTTTTTATGTTAAAGAAAATTCTTCATCATCTACACAGAAAAAGTAGGAACTGAAGGTGTAGGTGAAGAGAAGCCCCAAGAGATGACTGAGAAACTGGCACAGAAATGTCCAAGGTATCAGAAATCACGTCAGACCTCTGCTCACCCTCCTTACCTATTGGCAGTCGATTTTTTTTGTTAGCTGGAGTAGTTGCAGGAGAAAGCTGGGGGGTGTTATACGGAGTCATTTCAAGGCTGCTGCTTTTCCCTGGTTTGTTCTGGGGTAAATTTGCCAGCAAGTTTTCCAAAGCCATCCGATCTTCCTTAAGCTGATCACTTGACATTACATTCCGCATGAAGCCAACCTAAACATTTACAACTGCTGTTGGTAAGAACTGCAGTGCAAACGACCAGCCTGGTTTATCCAGGGTGTGAACACATGGATACAAGCTGATACTGGCTCTTCCTAAGAGCAGGGGGCATTACCAGGGCAGTGAGCTGGCTGTAGGTCATGTACACCACGGTGCGGCTCAGCCCCTCCAGCAGGTTCACCGCCGACAGCGGCGGAGTCTCAACCGCGCGCCCGTCGATCACCACGTCCAGGAAAGCAGCAACGCAGCTCTGAGAGAGAGCAGAGTGAGTTTAAATGAGAGAGCATTTCCTACAGTTTGGAAAGAAACTTATGACAGGAGATAAGTAGTTTACCCAATAATATAAGTTTTGCTTTCTACTTTTAAAACGTTAGCATAAAAGGGCAGATATCTTAAAGCCACTGAAGAGCAAGCAAGGAAAGCGTGCAGTTACTTTTAGCATTTCCTTTGTTCCTTTCCTGCATTCAAAAGTGTTACTTACTTAAGTGTCCTTTTACAATTTAAAAAAAACCTGAACTGTTTTATGGTAAYTAAACTGTCCCTTCCTGAAGGAACTGCTGAGCACAGACTAAAAGTGAAACAAGGAAGTAACACACAATATCACTTTCTAATCTGATTGAATGTTACTTGTAAAGTAAAAGTGTATCTTTCTATGGTAACTGTGTAACAACTAGAATTACCAAAACCTGGAAGTTACACAAGGATACCAACAGGTTTCTAAACACTGGACAATACATCAAAGTCCATCACTTTCACTGTTGCTCCGATGAAGGTAACTGCGCAATGGCTATGGATGATTCATATTAACAGAGGAAAAGCTGAATAAAAAAAGCAAAACTATGCAGAAAAGAAAGTTACTTGCACTAACAAATTACTTGGTGTGAAACTAGACATTATAATAAAGTTGTCTTCAGATCAAAGTGTTTTGTTTAGGTTCCCTTGAAAAACTACAGACAGTAAATCAGCATTTCATAGAATCACAGAACCACAGACTGGTTTGGGTTGGAAGAACCTTAAGGACCATCCAGTTCCAAGCCCCTGTCATAGGCAAGGACACCTTCAACTAGACCAAGCCCCATTCAACCTGGCTTCAAACACTTCCAGTGCTCAGTTTAAAATGTCATTTCCTTTGATTATGTTTTTAAAATATTTTCTCCTAAGAAGTACTAGGTCAGAGCAGAAGCAAGAATCCCCAAGCCTTAATTCTAGCACTCAAGATTTTTTTCCCCCAGCTTTATGCAGGATTTAATCTGCTTTTCATTACATGTAACTTGGAAATTAAACACTTAGTAAGTCCTTTGCAATGTCTGAAAAAGGAGGCTGCAGAAGGATGATGACGTATTCACCAAGACTCGGTGTTTTTCAGCCTGAATTCTTACTTTGTCAAATTTAGCGAGGTTGCTCTTCATACGTGGATCTCCTTCCTCAGAGCCTGTCATTGCCAGCTGCTGCAGAAGTCTCCCAACCTGAAATTAAAAAGAAGTACAAAGAATAAGCCTTTCAAAACAACATGACGGACCCAATGATAAAAAATACTCCAGAAATTTCCTCCATTCTAAATACTTTTTCATTTCATACTCCAAGGAATACTTCTAATTGAGTGGACAGAGACGAGTGCTTGCTTTCATGGCAGAAAAAATGCAAGAAGCTTTAGAAAAAAAAGCAGTCATTGCCTTTAACAAGAAAATGTGCACACACAGTAGGCTGTGAGCATCCATACTTCCCCCTTCCAGGAACAAAGCATGTTTTG
Organism: Amblyornis subalaris; assembly: GCA_018881555.1. Classification (NCBI taxonomy): domain Eukaryota; kingdom Metazoa; phylum Chordata; class Aves; order Passeriformes; family Ptilonorhynchidae; genus Amblyornis; species Amblyornis subalaris. The sequence goes on from JACAXG010000076.1 coordinate 886,255, forward strand.
TTTTTACAGCACGTCAGAATTGAGAGTTGAATCTAGGTCATCTAAACCTAGAGATTTTCAAAGGCTGCATGTATTTTACTAAGGAAAAACAGCAAGAGGGCTGACCCTTATTTCAGAGCACATATTCCTTATTAATTTCCAACTGCAAAACAACACTCAATTTAAAGAGTCGCCAACTACTCTGCTACAGCACGTGAGCAGKGACACAGGAGAGGATTGCTGCTGGATTTCAGAAAAACACTGGGCAAAACTCACCAGCACCACTGCACTGTGAGAATCACTCCCTGCCCACTTAACAGACAACAGTAAAAAGCAGGTTTTATTCCTTGTGTGGGGGAATATCCTCAGTCAGACAAGTGTTGCTCAACACCTTCACACGACTCCTCCATGTAATATCATTAAACTGCCCAAGTATTTGCACAACGACAGAAACTGGTCATGAGGGCTGGGGAATGCTGTAGAGCTGCCCTCCAGAAACACTTGGCATTACTGCCAAGCAACAAGGGATTTTCAGGAAAATATTACATTATTTTTTGCAATATCTGGTACAATATTTAACATTAGAAAGAACAGCACAACATCCATATACACACACAGAATTCATCTTACAGCCACTTTTATGCCTTAGCTTCCATCCCTTATAACAGCTTTTACAAAGGTTATTTGCGACTCTTCTAAAGGATACAGGAATACATGCTATCAATTTTTTCAAGTCAGTATTTTAAGCAAACGGATAAACTTTGGACCCTGCCTTTTCAGTAACAACACAAATATTTTGTTAGCATTCATTTTATAAGTAGGAGAGACAGTACCTTCACTTTTACCGTAGTAACATCAGTTCTAGTGGGAAGCAAAAGGCCATTTATATATTTTCAAGACTGCCTTAATGTGAATCATACCTGCATCAGATTAAATCTTGCCACTTCGTTTATAGGAGCATCAGAAATGATCCCGTACTGCTCCGGATTGACGATGGCAGGGCAGATGAAACAGGCCAGAAGGAGATCCGTGCACATGGCTCTGACCTCCCCAACCTCCAGCCTGTCCACACACGACAGTGTTTTGTACATCTGCGACACAATCCACCTCAAGCTGTGAGGAAAACAGTAAGTGTTTTGTTTGAGATAGCCAATGAATTTGTTGACCAAGGTCACCAGCTTGGCCTCATTGGAGTCAACCATCTCTTGAACTCTCTGCTTGAACTTTTCTGTGCCTTTCTCTCCAAATAACTTTTCCTGCTGTACTGGGGAGAATCTCTCAATTAACTTGTTTGCATCGGTTTCCAGGTGGTCTTCATCTTCAACCAGAAGCTGCATGATTGGCTCATGTAAGGTTGCCGTAAGAAAAAGTTTTGCAGAAAAGAGTCCTTCAGAGAAAAGCTTGAACAAGATGCTGAAGGCGCAGGTGCCTCGTCTCAGCAGCCGCCTGGGGTTGTCGCTTTCCTTCAGCTCAAACTCAATCAGGTAACGGAGCACCTGGAGGAGGTAACTCTCATCCTCCTGCATGATGCAGTTGCCATAAATGGAGGTAAAGACTGTGTGAATGACACTCTGGGTGTTGTCCTGGTTGAGCTTCTCTCCAGCAACCAGGCAGGATGCAATAAGCCTCGGGTTCTCTCTCAGTCTGTTTAGGAATTCTCCATAAGCAGTCTCCTGAAATCCCAGCTGCTTGTATCCGTCCACAAACTGTGTGTCCTCCAAGATCTTTGCATGCTGGCAACATTCAGCAGGAGAAGCTTCAGCACTTTAAAGAAAAACATTGAAACAGTTTAAGTAACTCTTAAGTAAACAAACTTGCTAAGAGATGCCACGTGGTCAATCTATTAACCAGGCTGCCACCAAGCAAAACAGTCTTTCCAGACAGTTACTACAAATTATTTGCAAATTCACCAGAGTTTGTTGTCATGAACAGAAGCAAAACAAACACAGGTATTAAAAAAAGCTGCCTAAATGGCCAACAAGTAACTTTCAGGTGTGTAAGATTCCCTAGCTGGGGTTTGCTTCACAACCTCACTATTTTTATGATTAGTACAGCAAAGACCTCCAGATTCTCAGCGTGAGAGGTCTGCTGGATTATCTGTAACTCACAGAAGTGCAGGGTTTGCTGCCCGGTCACCTGGTTATGATGAGCCTGTCGAGGTTGATGCGCTGCTGTTTGGAGATCCAGGCGGTGCGGTACAGCCGCTCTGCCGTCTTCAGCACGTCCGCGTTCAGCCGCTGGATCAGCTGCTTCTCCGAGGTCACGTACAGCCGCTCCTGCTTCAGGTGGTGGGCCAGCGTGTGGATGTCCAGCTTCACCATGGTGGGCAGCGAGCGGGTGACACAGCCCCCCCTGGGTGACACAGGATGGGGCGGGTGAGTTCCGGCAGGGAGGGAACCAGTTCTGCCAGCCCAACGCGGTGACAGTGGGGCACAAGCTCRCACCAGGCAGTGAATGCTGCTGAGTCCCCTCGCTCAAATCCACCAATGACTGAGTCACTCTCTTAGTGCAAGGTTTCCCAAGTGCCAGTTCCATTGTTCTGTCACACATCAGGGACACTGGCTGAGAAGCATATGGTATTTTCAGCTCACCCTGGTGAGCAGGAACAGGAGCCGTGCACAACCCCTGACCATACCTCAGTGATACGAGGTGGGAACCTGGCCATTACCTGGGGATATGTGTCCCTTGCTACAGCTGAGGTGCCACCAGCTCAGGGACATGAAGATCAGTCCCATTCCCACTCACTGTCTGGGGAACAGGCACTTACTCCTTCATCCTAAAGCCCATCTACATAACACAGCAGTACCCAAGGACTTGGGTGTCATAATCTCTGGCCTGTTACTTCTCTCACCTATGCATCAGAAGCACCAAGCTCCCAATACTGCTCTTTTCTGCTAAAAAAAAAAAAAATAATAATATTACTAATTAAGAAAAAAAATAAACCCAAAAAGCAAACCACAAACCAATGATTATCAAAACCCAGATAAAGCAGAAGTTGTAAATAAGTCTGGAGACTTTGCTCAACAGTAGAACTCATTCAGGAAAAATTCCTCAAATATCTCAATTCAGAAGAATATTTCTTTGGGCCATGATCCAAAAATGTTGTTTTATAGAGAGAAAAACTGAAACCATCATAGGCTTTCATAGCACATGAGGGGCTAAAATCTACACAAATTACTGTTCTGTCTGAATGTAACATCAGCTCTAACTTCACAATTAGAAAACATCTCAGCTAGCAGAGTACCACACCAGTCAAGACACGTTCCAGGAGCAAATCCATCTAAAAATTAACTCTATGGGAGAAAAAAAAAAGCATCAACTGCATCAATACTGACAAAGGAAGGGGTACAATCATGCAGGTCATGGAATTGATGATTAACTCCTTTATGTCTTCCCCACCAGAACTAACAGCCACACCAGCTAATCTGGGAAGGACAAGGGTTTGATGCAAATATGGGCTGTAACAGATCATAATATATGTGTCATATATATCAGTAATGGAGATATGTCAGAGGGCTCTACTGAGAAACCCTTCAAAGCCACACTACAGTCAGAATAAAAACTTACTTCCCACAACCTGCAGTGACTCTGGACAAGCCTTGCTTCTCAAATCCATTTAGACCATGCTTGAAAAACTACAAATAATGTTCTAGAATACCATGTGCTGACCCAGGGCTCTGCCCTGCTCGTGTTTTAGAGATCTGTGGTTCCCTGTTCAGCAGAGCAGGAGGTGATCCTCACTGAAGAATACAGATTAGCTCCCTAATCAGGCACAGGTTTCCCATTTGTTGGGTTTTTTGCAGCCTGATAACCAAGTGCCCTGGCCACCATCACTGATCCTTGTGTAATTAAGTTCTTTCATCTATAGTTTTAACTTCACAACCAGAAGCCAGGCAGAGATGAACAGGGAAGTTGTCACAAGTCTTTATGTATAAAAAAGTTGCAATTTTATTACACCTGATGGTTTAAAGGCCGTTCCTAGCAAACACAGACAACGGGGTATAAAGCTCTTAAAAAAACCCCTAAATTCAAAAAGACCCCAAACCAAATTCAGGAACCCTAACCAGAGGTTACAGCTGATGCATCCAAAAATGAGATTACGTCAGGAACTTGAAGGATGTGCTAATTCAGATGTTTTTAACTAGGACAGTCTCAGAGAAATGATTAGAAGAAGAAACATAGCTGTTACTGCCAAAGTTCTTTGTGAAACAAATAACAACTTCTTGCAACAAATTTATTTTTAGTCTCAGAATTTAAGAGCTTGCAAAAAAAAAAAACCAGCAGTAAACTTGCTACTGGCTGCAAACACAGTAGTAACCAGCTTTTAGCTGTGAGCTACTGCTATCAGCCAGGAAAAAGAAGTTAAATCCATAAAAACACACACAAACAAGACCTGCAGAGCTACCTTCTGGCCTTTCAGAGCTTCCCACTGTAAGGCTGTGCTCAAGAGCTGCTCATATTTGACCAAACCTGAACARTTTTAGTAGGCATTTTCTACTTTAGGGGTCTACCCACAGTCTCAACTTTCCTGGTCAGAAAGTCAGTCCAAGTGGATCTCCAAGTTCTAAGCAAGTTTTAGACGGAAGGGGGRACCCACACAGAGCACCCCTATGAACAGTCTGTTGCCTTTGCCTACATTCCTATGCCTTTGCTTTGCCAAATTTCAAAACTAGTGTCTATTTTTGTGTCACTGGTTACAAACCCATTTAAGAGCAGACGAGCCAATTAATCGGGTCCTGAGGTGTCTCCTACACTTACAAGTGATTTCTCTCACTGTTTCGCTCAGGGTCTTTTTCTGTTTTTTTACTAGAGAAGATGTTTTTAGCATTAGGGATGGGCAAAGCTCCCTGAGAGCTTTCAGCCTTTGAGGAAGATGCTCCTTCCTTCTCTGCCCACGGAGTGAACTCCAAAAGCCCCGTCAGCAAGAGACAAAGGTGTCCTGGAAACAAGAGATGTTTCCTGGTAAGGCATGATCATCAAAATAGCATTACATTGATGGTAACCTTTTCTGGAGCTATGGATAATGAAAAAGAAAGAAATATACAAAATTAATTAATACTCAGGAAGCAAATAAGACTCCCACACAGTCCAAAGTCCTATTACACATGCATTAATCCACCTGTCCAGCAAAAAGAGGTCAGACTCCTGCACTGTACCATTTGTGATGTCACCTGAAAAAAACCACAACAGCATAAACCTCACACCTACTTGGAAAGTGAAGTGATCACCCAACACAGGAACAACCTGGGCACCTCCTCATGAAGAGCATTTTGGCCCTTGCACAGACACCGAGGCCCTGAGTAGCTGTGGAAAGGTGCCCACTGCTGTACATTCTGATTTTTCCTTTTAAAACTAATTGCCTCTGTGAACTCTAGGCCCAAAACAAGGCTCCAAAGAGCACCCTTAGCTGCATCTGCACTGCTAAATATACTGGTCCTGTGATTACCTGATAACATTCTGTTAGTTGGCCAGTACCCACGTGTACGTCTTACCCGCCTCTGCTGCAGAACACCAGAAATAACAAAAGCAAGAGGAAAATTGATTCAGAACTGAGCCACAGCAGGTTACTATGTACCACTGCTTTGTCAAGAACTATGAAAATCCACAGGATTCTCCTGTCAATCCACAGGAAGACAACTGCATGACAGCAGCTTTCACCGTATGTACAAGAAAACTGGATCAGCAGCTTCCCTGACTTGGTAACCTCCATAAAAATCAAAGTGACTCAACTGCAAGGATTGCTGCTGAGATCCACCACTGTGGAGAGGAACACCTCATCACTGCCTTCCACCAGTTTTTAAATGAATTATTCTGAAGCCACACAAGCACAGCAAGCAACAGCACAAACAACTTTGTCTTCAGCTGAGGTCTCTGGCAGACATCTGAGAACACCAGAGATGTAAAGCAGCAGTTTAACACACAAGGTACTTCAGCAAGGTTCAGTAAAGAAAACCCAAAAAACCCAGTTGAGCAAGATGCATGTGCTATTCCTCTCTTCAGACACTGCTATTACCAACACAGCATGTCCTGAAAGAAAAAACTACTGCACCATTAACACGCCTACCTGACACACGCTGCTCCTCCCGAAAAACCTCTTCCCATTACAACAGTATGAAAAGACAGCAGCTGCATCCTCTCATCAGGCTGCACAATATTCATTCCGGGCCAGCACTTGGGCCAAAGCTTCAGGACCACTTGGCCACAGCCAGTGTTTGGTGACACACCACAGGACAGCTYCGGAACAGAGACAGTGGCAGCAGATCCAGACTCTGCTGATTCCAGGACATTGTTTGTCAGATTACCTTATCAGCTGCTCATACACAAAAAGGTGCCTGTAATTATCCAGCAATCTGGTTTATGACTACCAAGCACCACACTTGGAATAGCAGATATCTGTACATAGCTGTATAAAGGAGTCAGTTCAGGATATTTAGGTATCCAACAGCCTGCTGTAGCTGAAGGAACAAYAGATATTTAATAGATTGTGCTATGTGCAGATTACTTTTCGATACTGGAATTTCATTCTGATATGAAAACATTTCCATTTTCTGTCAGTTATTTCAAGACTACTCAGGAACCTACAAGCAACTGTGACACAGTAAGAGCAGCTTAGTGCAACAACTCAAACAATTTCCCTTCATGATGCTCCACATATCAACAACAAAGACTGCATGACCTGACAGCACCCAAGATGCCTTGCCCTGCTAGCAGCACACATTTTTTCAGAACCTGAGGCAGTCTATCCTTTGATGAACACAGGACACAGATTGCTTCCTACTCTTAAAAGTTCTGGAAAACACAACACTGAATCTTTAGGCACCGAACTCCACCTTACAAAGTCTGTGGGTTTGTCCTGTGACATACAGGAATAAGCCACATCTCTGTTGAGTATTTCTGTGATTCAGTTGACAGAAAAGAGATTAAGTAAAGTGGTAATACTGCTGGTACACCAGATCCTTCTTCTGCCTCCCGTGTTTCCTGCTCAGGGTTAGTTGCTCCTCCTGAGTCTCGCTATGCCAGACTCAACTTCCAGAGCAAGTTTGGGCAGATCTAACGTAGGCAGGGCAGGGCAAGGCAAAATCACCCCGTCCTGCTGAAAAATAACTCCTAAGCAAGCCTGAAGAGCTTCCAAGCTAATTCAGCCCTGATGAAGTACCTCTTTACTCATTGGTATTTATAGTAGCCTTATTCTTTATACATTCATAAGCCTTATTTCTTTATACAAGCTAACAGTCTGTCTTCCACAGTTGAGMTAAAAGAGCCCTTTTTTCAGTAGGATGGTTCACCATGACCTAGGCTCACTGCTGACCTCTCACGTTACAACACCCACCAGCTCAAACACACCTATGACACGCAAAATGCAGTGCCACTGTCTAATTGAGAATAAGAAACTCACCCCTTACGTCTGTTTCTGCCCCCAGGGGTTACTCTCAGCTAGCCCTGGACATGCTGTCCACCCATGTGCAAGGAGCACCTTGTTTCTTATGCCCCATAACAGAACTTTTCAGTAAAGCACAGGATCTGTTGGCTACTAAATTATCTATTATGGCATTACCATGCTGCATAAAATCACCAAAAGCACATAACCAGGCTAAAATCTATTCCAGTTGCTTGTGATGCTAGAAAGAGGAGCTCCCTTTAGGAAAGATCACACTAATAAACTTTTAGTCAGAAAAAGTGCAGAACTTGAAGCTGCTCAAACKGATAAAATCAACCTGTTCCCGGCCTGTTCTCCTGAGAGCAGCTCCCTTCCCACCCACCAAGAAAGGCAGCTACTACTGAGGAGAGTATATTCTCCAGGACCCAACAAATTTCACACCAAAACCCCTGTGTGGAGCATCTCAAATATTTTGGAACCCTCCCTAGCAGCAGCAGTTGAAGAGTCTTGTTTCCTGAAGCCAGCATCCTGATGCTTTTACGGAGTATTTCAGATTTCACGTACTGCCCGTGCCATTCCCCCTCCATCCTCTTCAAATTGCAGCTTCTACTTGTGAGTCAACTGCAGCGTCCACCAAAATAGCACTTTACCTATCAGTAAGTGTAGTGTCACATGCTCGCTCCGAGAGCTCCATCCCAACAGCTCTCAGGAGCGCGGTATCATGACTTTGCAAGAAAAAAAGCCTGATACTCCCTGGATGGAGCTCTCCGGCGTTAGGGGTCTGTGAGCAATCAAAAAGGGAAGTCACCACACTCGTCAAGTTTCAAGTTTTAAACCTGCACAACACAAAAGCCAGGAAGGAGACCCGGCAGCGAGCGGCTCCCGGAGCCGCGCGGGCCCCGCTGCCAAGGGCTCCGATTTTCCAAAGAGCCCCGGCAAGGGACCGCCGCTGCCCAGACCCACCGGGCAGCCGGGGCTGGGCAGGGGAGAAGGGCACAGACAAAACCCCAAGCAAACCCCACCAACAACTTCTCCCGCCGCCGCCGCCCCCGCACCACTCCCCCCGCCTCCCGGGAGCTCTATCGCGATAAACCCACACGACATACCCTCCTCGGCTCCGTCTCTCCTCGGCTGCCCGCCTTCTCTCTCGCCTCCCTGGAAAAACCAAAGGGTTTTGTCAGGCCCCAGGCCTTCCTCCTCCTCCTCCCACCGCTCCCTCCTCCTCCTCCTCGCGGGGAGGAAGCCGAGCGCTGTCGCGGGATACGAGCGTGTCCCTACCCGGCCAGCGCCCCGGCGGCTCCCGCTGCGGCCCGGGCGGGCGCGGCACTGCGCAGGCGGCCACGGCGCTCCTGGGACTTGTAGTCCCGGGGCCAGCACCGGGCGCCGGGCCCGGGCGAGGCGGCGCGGGGCGAAGGACGGGGCCGAGCGGAGCCGGGGCCGCTTTCGGAGCTTTGCTCCGCCGTCAGGCCCCGCTCCGCCCGGCCACGGCTTGTGCGTGCGGGGCTTGGTGTCGCGACATGGCGGGGGCTCGCGACCTGCTGGCACCGGTGGGACGGGCAGCGGCTGCCCGGGGTCGGGTCCTGGTATCGCCTCGGGGCGCTGGGCACACACSTGTCACCTCATCCCCCACGGGTGAGAGACAGGGCTCCGCCCGGAGACCCCGCAAGGCCCGGCCATAATGCTGGCCCGGCCCAACCTCCCCACGCCTGTCCCCAGCGGTGCCCCCGTACCCCGGTACGGCCCGTATCCCCGGGAGACAGGCGTCCCCCCCCCTCCAACCCCGGCGAGTTATTTCCCCCACCCCCCTGGACCGGTAACCATGGAAACTTCCAGAAGTACCCCCCCCTTGCCCCCGCGGCCGTGGTCCCGCCCAGCCAATAGGGACGCTCCGCTTGGCTCACGCTTCTCTGTGGCCGAGGCCGGCGGGTGGAACCAATGGGGCGACGCAAGGGGGGCGCGCCGGGCACGGCGGAGCGGTCGCGCGGCGCTCGCCAATAGCGGGAGGCCAGCTTGGTAGCAGCCGGCCAATGGGGAGGCTCCAGCGAGGGTGCGGCAGCCAATGGGGAGGCTCCACGAAGAGGTAAGGGAAGGTATAAAAGGGCGGGCGGCGGGGCCTGGCGGCGCAGCGACGGTTGGGGTGCGGTGGTTTTGGACGGTGAGGGTCGGGGACGGTAAGGACCGCGCGGGGCTGGGCCGGTGGGGAGGGGATGGCGGTTCTGGGCACGGAAAGAGGGGTGGGGACGAGGGGGGTGATTCCGCATGGTGGGGGCCGGGCACGGTAAGGGCGGTTGCGGCGTGGGGAGGGGTGAGGGGGGGCGGCCACGCACGTGGCGGCTCCGTTGTGTAACCGGCGGCCTCTCGGTAGGTGGGCGCAGGTGAGCGGTCGGCATGAGGCTCCTGCTGCTGACGCTGTTGGCGCTGGGCGCCGTGCGGGCGGACGACGAAGAGAAGAAGGAGGACGTAGGCACGGTGGTGGGCATCGACCTGGGCACCACCTACTCCTGGTGCGTGGGGACCGAGCATGGAGGGACGGCTGGGCCGATGGGCAGTACTGGGGCCTTGGAGTGGGGGGGCGGGTCTTGCGGGCCCTCGGCAAGGCTGGGCCCGCGGGGCAGGGGGGGCCTGGCTGCTCGCATGGGCAGTGCTGGGCCTCTTCTGGGGGAGGCASGGCCTGTGGGCCCACGGGAGGTGTAGGGCCCCGGCGTGTGCGGGGAAGCGGCTGCGGGGCCCCGGAGGGCGCAGGGAGGAGCCGAAGGGAAGGTGGGGGGATGTGCAGGCCGCGACGCCGCCTGACCATTCCGCTCGCCCCCTCTACTCCTAGCGTGGGCGTCTTCAAGAACGGGCGCGTGGAAATCATTGCCAATGACCAGGGGAACCGCATCACACCGTCCTACGTGGCGTTCACCCCTGAGGGGGAGCGCCTGATCGGGGATGCTGCCAAGAACCAGCTCACATCCAACCCTGAGAACACCGTGTTTGATGCCAAGCGGCTCATTGGCCGCACCTGGAACGATCCYTCCGTGCAGCAGGACATCAAGTACCTGCCTTTCAAGGTGGGCCTCGAGTGCAGAGGTGGGGGGCTGGTGGGGGGGGGGCTACAGCTGTGGTCAAAGGAGATATTTGCTCACAGTGTCCCTCAGAAGGATTGGGACTATGGTGTGTAAACAACAGTTCCTGGTGTTACCTGCACTCAACTTATGGCTGTCACAGAGGCTTTGCTTGATGGTCAGAGAGAGAGAGAGAACTACTGGAACAAGTGGGAATGGTTGAACGAGACAGTATCCATTGCTCTCCTCAGGTGGTTGAGAAGAAAGCCAAGCCCCATATTCAAGTCGATGTTGGAGGCGGACAGACAAAAACATTTGCTCCTGAAGAAATTTCTGCAATGGTCCTGACAAAGATGAAAGAAACAGCAGAGGCTTACTTGGGGAAGAAAGTAAGTGCATGTAGAACTGCTAGTAACAACTTGGAGCAGTAGCTTTAGGAAATTGGAGAAGGGTAGGCTGAGCTAGGACTAAGCTTGCCGTCCTGAGCCCATTCAGTGCTGCAGGCCCCTCAGGGAGTCCTGTTGAATGGGCTTAGCTGGTGGTGGGCCTGCTTCTCTAAAGATGGGCTACTTGTTCCCAGCACTGCTCAGAGTAGCTGGTACTATTTACAAATTATGAGTTTTTGTGTCATTTCTGTAACAAAGCTGTCCTTCCCTGCTCAGGTRACCCATGCTGTCGTCACGGTGCCAGCCTACTTCAATGATGCCCAGCGCCAGGCGACCAAGGACGCCGGGACCATTGCGGGGCTGAACGTGATGCGCATCATCAACGAGCCGTGAGTACCACTTGCCCTGTCCTGCCCGAGGGGAGGTGTGCGGTGGCACCCCCAGCTCTGACAGGCTGTTCCCTGTACAGAACAGCTGCTGCCATTGCTTATGGACTGGACAAGAGAGAGGGAGAGAAGAACATCCTTGTGTTCGACCTGGGTGGTGGAACTTTTGATGTCTCCCTCCTCACAATTGACAATGGAGTTTTTGAAGTTGTGGCTACTAATGGTGACACTCACCTGGGTGGAGAAGACTTTGACCAGCGTGTTATGGAGCACTTCATCAAGCTCTACAAGAAGAAAACTGGCAAAGATGTCAGGAAAGATAACAGAGCTGTACAGAAGCTGAGGCGGGAGGTGGAGAAGGCCAAGCGAGCCCTGTCATCTCAGCACCAGGCCAGGATTGAAATTGAGTCCTTCTTTGAAGGAGAGGATTTCTCAGAGACACTCACTCGAGCCAAGTTTGAGGAACTGAACATGGTAAGTTTAGAAAGGTAAAGTTACATAGCCTTAGCTCTGGATTGGGGCCTTAGGAATGTGCAGCATCTCATGCTGTGACATCGCACTCTGGAGTATAAATAACTCTGTGTAAGCAGGCAGCTGGTCCTTGCCAGGGAGCTGGGCCTTGCTGAGGCTGCGCAGCAGCCAGTTTGGCATCCCTGCTCCATAGTGGTTGTACTTTGTCCCCCAGGGCTGCACAACGGGATATGCTGGGAATAGAGTCTCACAATCCTGGGGTGTATGTTTTTCCAGGACCTGTTCCGTTCCACTATGAAGCCTGTTCAGAAAGTTCTGGAAGATTCTGACTTGAAGAAGTCTGATATTGATGAGATCGTCCTTGTTGGTGGGTCGACACGCATCCCCAAAATCCAGCAGCTCGTTAAGGAGTTCTTCAATGGAAAGGAACCTTCTCGTGGCATTAACCCAGATGAGGCTGTAGCCTATGGTGCGGCTGTCCAGGCTGGGGTGCTTTCTGGGGACCAGGATACAGGTAATGACACCTTCACTGTCACCTAAGAGAGTTGACTGAACAGTGGATGTTTGGTATTGACAAGCAAATGCAGAAGAACTTGAATCTTTTTCAGTCCTTGGGGTTCTGTGCCCCTGAGGCCTCAGGTGATCCTGTCTGCAGTGCTGGTATGTTGTGTTTCGTGTTGAAGTTCTGTCACAGTCTTGCCTTTGATCTGTTCCAGGTGACTTGGTGTTGCTCGATGTCTGTCCCCTGACTCTTGGCATTGAGACTGTCGGAGGTGTCATGACCAAGCTGATCCCAAGAAACACCGTTGTTCCCACAAAGAAGTCTCAGATCTTCTCCACAGCTTCTGACAACCAGCCAACTGTGACCATCAAGGTCTATGAAGGTGGGTGTCACCTGTGGTGGCCCATGTGACAGCTGGAATCTGTCTGTAGGGTTTTCATTCTTGCTCCTGTCTTGTCACAAAGGCTGTAGATACTTAGTAGATGGTTTCACAAAGTACAACCCACAGCTGGGAAAGAAAGTAACCCCATCTCACTGTTTCTTCCAGGTGAGCGTCCCCTCACGAAGGACAACCATCTCCTGGGAACGTTTGATCTCACGGGCATCCCTCCCGCCCCTCGTGGTGTCCCCCAGATCGAGGTCACCTTTGAAATAGATGTGAACGGGATCCTCCGTGTCACGGCCGAGGACAAGGGCACCGGGAACAAGAACAAGATCACCATCACAAACGATCAGAACCGGCTGACGCCAGAGGAGATCGAGAGGATGGTGAATGATGCTGAGAAGTTTGCCGAGGAAGACAAGAAGCTTAAGGAACGCATCGATGCACGGAACGAGCTGGAAAGCTACGCCTATTCCCTGAAGAATCAGATTGGGGACAAGGAGAAGCTGGGTGGGAAGCTGTCTTCTGAGGACAAGGAAACAATAGAGAAAGCAGTGGAGGAAAAGATCGAGTGGCTGGAAAGCCATCAGGATGGGGACATCGAAGATTTCAAAGCACAGAAGAAGGAGCTGGAGGAGGTGGTTCAGCCCATTGTTAGCAAGCTGTATGGCAGCGCTGGCCCCCCACCTGGCGAGGAGGAGGCAGCAGAGAAGGACGAGTTGTAGATACTGGTGTCTCTGAATGTGGTGTGTGTATATATTGGACTCAGGAACACTTGTTTAAAATATTGAACTCTTAATTTGGAATGTAACTTTGAATCTTCACTCGTGAGTGGAGCTGGAACCGCTAGCCCGACGTGGCTGTATCCTGCTTTTCGTTAGCAGTTGCTCGATGTCTGGGGAGGGGAGTGGGGTGGGAGTGTAAATGTGGGTTTAGAAGTATTGGCAGTGGAATTCTATTTAACAACTTGGTCATGTGAACTTGGTGTAGAGCTTTTCTACCTGGAGTGACCACAATAAATTTGTTATTTACACTGGACTCTGTTCTAGTTCTGTAATTTCCATTACCCAGTTACAGAAGCAGCTCCAACCAGGATCTGGATTAATGCCTAAAGGATGGAGTGTAGCTCAGCCCCTTAACGTTACCTTTCATGGGCTCATGGAAGAGTGGGAGGCTTGAAAGCAGGAATTGGGCCTCAGCTGCCTGTAGGATGAGTTGAGGCTCCCTGTTTCTGAAGGGAGCAGGTGCACTTTGACTTCAGTGCAGTTCTATGATACAACAGATCGTGATAAAGGGGGGAATCGAGCCTCAGTAACTGCTGCAGGGGCAGCTTCCATAGGGCTGGGAGAGGGAGGTTATCCAGAGGTTATCCATCAGAGCCCTTTCCCTGCAGTAGTGATGGTGCAGAGCAGTGAGGGTGGAGGTTGGATTAATTACAACTGTTTTCCTGCGGTATTAAAACTTGAGGGCTTTACTAAAGTCTCATACAAAACAGACTAGTTTTCTGACAATTGAAAAGGAGTTTACACCTAAGAAAATGTTTGGGGAAAAAAAAAAGAAGCCTTATTGAACTTTGGTCTTTTTATTTCACTGATCCTTATTCAATCCATGGGATTAGTTAAATCCAGAATGAGCCTGCGTGGTGCCAGCTCCAGCAGTGCCTTAAACCAGCTTTACTCTTGACATGTGCCGTGGGGTGGGGATGCAGCAGGACCATGTCTAGGCACAGCCCCTGTCCCTGAGGGGTGTCAGCACCGTGCCARCTGTCCAAGGGTAAGGATGTGTTTAATGGACAGAATTAACCCCATGGGACCCTCCAGCTGCAGAAGAGGCTGGTGCAGTGGGGACACTACTCGATAAGGGTGACCAGGCAGTCCCTGTGTATCTGTCCCTGTGTATCCATCCCCCCAAACACCAACAGGAGATGGACAAAGGTGTCTTCAGTGCAGCCTTTGCCCAGGCCCTGCTGGAGGGGCCCAGCTCTGTCATCTGCTGATGTGGGTGGCTCTGTCCCAGCCGGGGTGTCTCCTGCCTCCCTGTGTGCTCCAGCTTGCCAGGGAATGACACACATGGCATGGTCCAGCCTCCCGCTGGGCAGGGGGGACTCAAACTGCAGGAGTGTCCACTGCTGCCTCCCTGCAGTGCAAAGATACAATCACAGCTTTAAATGTCATACACCACACAGTGACACCGTTAATTAAAACAGTTTTGAGCATTTAGTCCAGTAGTGGTGTAACTCCAGGGGGAAGAAACCCAGGACCTGAGCAGGTGTTCCCCAGCTGCCTGGCATCTACCTTCACACTCCTGAGAGCAGCCCCTACCTGTGTGATACTTGTATGTAGTGTCCAGTGTCCCATCTGGACCTATTCCGCCAAAAATGTACAAGTGGTCCTTAAATACTGCTGAGGAGTGGGATGCCCGTCCTCCAGGGATGTCCCCAGTGGCTGGGATCTTCACCCATCTCATGTCAGCTGTTGCAGGAAAAGAACACGTCCATGGTTATGCATTATACAAAACCCACAACTTGATTTAAACAGAAAGGGTAATATTTTAAGCACTTAAGAATTAGTATTTTAGAACACACACGCCTCCCCCCAAATCAAAGCACATCACACACAGGTACTGCCCTGCAGTACCTCCATCCACACTTACTTATATCTATGCAGAACAGGTCATTGTAAAAAATATCTCCAGCTAAACCTCCATGGATGAAGAGTTTGGTCCCAACTGCAACCACTGCATGTCCGTGCCGAGGAGAAGGGGGATCACCACGAGTGTCTGGCTGGGACCAGGTCAAGGTGGCTGAAAATGGGACTACATGTGCATTAGGAAGAAAGCTCTGGAAGCTCTATAGGCCAGTAACCCCAGAGCCCTGCCGAGGCTTCCTAAGCAAGCCATTGGGACTGAATTCCCAGTGACTACGTGAAAACAAGAGTCTGTCGAGAAGAACCCACCTATCCAGTCAGACTCATCTCCAAACAGAGCTCAACACTTCCACCGCTCTGACTAAATCCGAAAGGCACAGCTCCCATCCCACCGCCCGAGGGACGAATGGCCCTCGCAGGTGCCGAGGTACCTGTGTCGAACACATGAAGCCGCTGGTCTTTAACCGGCTCCGCTCCCTTGTCTCCGCCCCCAAACACGAACAGACGGGCCCCGATGGCCGCGGAAGACGTGTGGAATGTCCGAGGCTGTGGCTGCACCCCCCTCACCGCAGGGCTCTCCCACGTTCCTATTTCTAGTTAAGACATTTGATTAACAAAAGAACCAACATGTGAACAGAAGCCACCCCCGTCCCGCAGCCCCGCTCTGGGCGCGGATCTGGGGCACTCACCGGGATCCAGCACCTGAACGCAGCTGCGGTTCCCCGCGGGGTGGGCACCGCCGAAGACCCAGAGGCGCGGCGGGCCGGCAGCGGGCAGGAACGTGGCGTGTTCGTAGCGCGGCCTCAGCCCGCGCCAGCCTGCGGAGACCCAGCGGAGCGGGGCTGCGGGGAGGACAGGCGATCGGACCTGGTCCCGGACCCGGTCCCGGTTCCAGCCCCGCCCCGGCCCGACCCTCACCCAGCTCCACGAAATGCGCGTCCCCGAAGGCGCCGGCGGGGTCGGCGCCGCCCAGCAGCAGGACGCGGCCGGGCAGGAGGAGGCAGCCGAGTCCCACGCGGCCGCAGGGCCGCTCTCCGCGCGGGCTCAGCCGGTACCTGCGGGGCGAGGGCGGGGCTGAGCGCGGGCCGGGCCGCGGTCCAGACGGGTGCCCCCGCCCCGCTCACCGCTGCCCGCCCATCACCCGCGCCCCGCTCACCACTGTCCCGGGCGCGGCCGCCGCCCCGGCTGCAGCAGCGGCAGCGCCCGCGGTGCCATCGCGGCGGGGCCGCTGCCCGGCCCGGCCCGGCCCGACCGGAAGTGCCGCCGGAAGTTCTCCGTGCTTCCGCCCGCGCCGGCGGCGCGCTCCGCCACCCGGAAGTCGCGGGGGGGCGCCGCTTCCGCCCGAGCCCGTGCCAAGATGGCGCCGCTGGACCTGGACAAGTACGTGGAGATCGCGCGGCTCTGCAAGTACCTGCCCGAGAACGACCTCAAGGTGCGGCCGCGGCGGCGGGGCCGGGACCGGCCGGGGCGGGCCGGGCCCGGGCGGGCCGGGCCGGGCGGTGCCGGTGGTCCCGGCGCTGACCCCGACCCTGCCCCGCTCCCTCCCGCAGCGCCTCTGTGACTATGTCTGTGACCTGCTGCTGGAGGAGTCCAACGTCCAGCCCGTCTCCACGCCCGTCACCGTCTGTGGGGACATCCATGGGCAGGTAAGGCCGGGTCTGGCCACTCCCTGTGCAGCCCCGAGCCGGGGTCGGTGCCGGTGCCCCCTCACGCCCCTCTCCTCCCGCAGTTCTATGACCTGTGCGAGCTGTTCCGGACCGGCGGGCAGGTCCCCGACACCAACTACATCTTCATGGTACGTGCGCCGGGCGCGGCCCTGCCCCGCTGGGTTTGACAGGGGCCTAAAGGTGAAATCCCGAGGGGCTCCCGAATCCCCGCCCGGGCGCTGGGGCCGCTCTTGGCTCCTGCGTGCGGGTTGTGTTGCCGGGAGCTCCGGGAGCCCCGCGGGGTGAGGCAGAGCTGAGCGTCCCGCCCTGCCCGGGTGTCCCGGGACCGCGGGGTCGTGTCAGGGCAGCAGTGAAGGGACTGCCCAGCCCAAACCTGACACTGCGAGTGCCAAGAGATCCCCGTGGATCTGGGCAGATCCTGGCTCCCTTCCAGCGCTGGGTTTCTTTGTGACAGTGAGGAGTTCAGAGTGGCTGTCACTGTGCACTTTCCCGTGTGACTATTGCTCTATATACGACTGTCTCTGACTTCAGGGGGACTTTGTAGACCGAGGGTATTACAGCCTCGAGACGTTCACGTACCTCCTTGCACTAAAAGCCAAGTGGCCTGACCGTATCACGCTGCTGCGAGGCAACCACGAGAGCAGGCAGATCACCCAGGTGTACGGCTTCTACGGTGAGTCCTCACCCAGACAGGGGCTGCCTTGTGATACACGAGAGCAGCATGTGTCCCTTGGGAAACGCGTTGGGAATGCCACGGTACCCRGGACTCTCCAGGGGCTGGGTAGGACATGGGCTCAAATGTTGTAATTCGTTAACATGGTCATTGTGTTTGTGAGGTGGAATGTGAGAGATTTAAGGCAGGTCTTGCTGCTCTTTTTCTCTGGCACATGGAGTTTCTCTTTGTGTGTTGGTGCTGCATTCAGTTCTAGGGACAGAGGCAGAGCATGTGGTGCACTGTCCCTTCTGGTTCTGATGCTGGCCGGCAGCAGGACCCAGCACATGGCTCCTGACAGGGCTTGTGTGACACATCTGAGCMTGCAGGTTCTGCTCTCGGTGTTTGCTCTGCCCGTGTTGCCGTGTTCTCCCATGATCCATGAAGAATAAAACCATTCTCTCCAACAGACGAGTGCCAAACCAAATACGGGAATGCGAACGCCTGGAGATACTGTACCAAAGTCTTTGACATGCTCACAATAGCAGCTGTAAGTGCAAACACCATGCTCAGAACACGAGCTGACTGAGTGGGAATTGCAGAGCTGGTGGCCTGTGAAGGTCCCCGTGGCAGCGCCTGGGCTGGGTGGATGCTGAGTGTTCTGTACACGTGTCATTTCCCTGCAGTTAATAGACGAGCAGATCCTGTGTGTGCATGGAGGCCTCTCCCCAGACATCAAGACCCTCGATCAGATCCGGACCATTGAACGTAACCAGGAAATCCCTCACAAAGGCGCCTTCTGTGACCTGGTGTGGTCGGACCCAGAGGATGTGGACACGTGGGCCATCAGCCCGCGTGGGGCGGGCTGGCTCTTCGGGGCCAAGGTCACCAACGAGGTAACGCTGCTGCTCAGTGCCACACAACCCCAGTGCAGGCATGGGGGAACTGAAGGGCTCAGCTCAGTGTGGTGCTTGAATGCACTGAGGGCACTCTGAGATGATGAACTCCCCTGTCACGCCTCTGCCAGTAACTCGTGGCAGTGGGGAAGCTTCGCTAGTGCCAGCTGGAAAAAATGAGCCACTTGAACCTAAAAGCACAAATATAAGTGTCAGATGTGCTAATACCCATCTTGGGTTTAAAAAGTGTGATGTGGTGAGACTCCAAGTGTCCCTGGGCTTTGTGTGGAATGTTTCCTCAAGGATTTAGGAGAAAAATACCATGTTTTAAACGATTCTTGAGTTAATTTTGTTCCTGTCTGCAGTGAGCAGACTCCTCAGGGCTCCACACACTGGCCTTGCCAGGCTCTAACCTGGCCACGTCACAACATCCACGCTTACTCTGAGTTGTTGTGTGGCCCTTGCACAGCATGTTCAGGAAGGGTTGAGCCTGGGGACAGTCCCCAGCACTGCCCTGCTGCTTGGATTTCACAGTGTTCCTCAGTGCTTGGGTTTTGCCATCTGTATTTCACAGGGGTTTCTCACCGCTCGGGCCTCAAAACCCACCCTGTTGTGTTCTCCCTCTGCTGTGCAGTGCTGTGGCCATGGCCAGGGTGTTGTGTGGGCAGCAGCTGCTCGGGGCACACTGACCTCCCCCCTTCCCTTGCAGTTTGTTCACATCAACAACCTGAAGCTGATCTGCAGAGCACACCAGCTCGTCCATGAAGGCTACAAATTCATGTTTGATGAGAAGTTGGTAACGGTATGGTCAGCTCCCAACTACTGCTACCGCTGCGGGAACATCGCATCCATCATGGTCTTTAAAGATGTAAATACAAGAGAACCAAAGTTATTCCGCGCAGTTCCAGACTCAGAGCGTGTCATTCCTCCCAGGACAACCACACCGTACTTCCTCTGAGCCCTCGCCTGCCTGCTGTCACCTCTCCCTGTCCTGCCCCTTTACAATATACTTTTTATTGAGCACTTTGCTGCTGAAATGCTGCCTCTTGCCTTTTTTATTTTTAAATTATCTAAATTTATTGTGTATTATGGTGTCTGTAGCAAGTTTTTTTTCCCCTCCCCTAGATTAATTTCAGAGTATTTGTAATATGTCCTTGAGATTTGTACTACTGCATGTAGTCCTTGCCTAGTCCTGGGTTAGATGAACCGATTCCTTTAACCACCACGCTCCGGGAGCCGCTCGGGCCCGTCTCTTGTTCAGATTTTTGGTTTTGGTAAGTTTTAAGAAATTTCAGCAGCAAAGTCAGTGCCCGGTGTGCGGCAGGGCCGGGGCTGCCCGTGCTGCGATCACGGCGCAGGACCGAGCCAGCCTTGTCCGAGTGTTACGTGRATCCCAATAAAGCGGTCGAAGGGCTGTTCCCCGTTCCCGGTTTGTTCCGTTTTCCTCGGGATCCCGGTTAAACCCGCGAACCTGCTGCAGCGACGGGATTTGTACATTAAAGTCATTGTTCGGATTTTTTCCAGGCTCTGTTGTGTTTTTACTAACCCCGCGTGTGCGTGTGTGACCGCGCCCGCGCCCGTGCCCGTGCCCGTGCCGGGCTCCCCCGCGCGGGGCGGGGCGGGGCGCGGCAGCCGCGCGGGTTCCGGTTCCGCCGGGGCCGGCGCCGTTTCCTGCTGGCGCGGGGCCGGCGGGGCGGGCGGGATGGCGCGGAGCACGCTCTCGTCCCGCTTCCGCCGCCTCGACATCGACCAGTACGACGAGAACCGCTTCGTGGAGGAGCCCGAGGAGGCGGCGGCGGCCGAGCCCGATGCCAGCCCGGAGGTGGARGCGCTGCTCAGGCAATATCCTTTGGGACGGGGGGCGGGGGGAGTCCCGGGGATCGGCCGCAATCGACCGTAGGGGCCGGAGCGCGTCGCTCCCGCAGCCGCCCCGGGCCCGCGGTGCGGTTGCAGACGCGTTCCTCGCCCCGTGAGCGGCCCCGCAACGCTGCCCGCGCTGCCCAGGTCGCGGTTTGAGTCCTTGACCCGCCGCCGCACAGGCGAGGCGCTCCGGGCCTTCCACACCGCCATCCGCAGCTCCCCGGGCAACACCAGGAACCAGGCGATGAAGGTAACGGGGGCGGGGGCCGGGCAGGGCTGGGGGAGTTGGCACTAGGTGCTGGGGAGCTGTGAGGTGTCAGTGGCACCCCAGAGGTCTGATCAGCACCGCTGTGGTTAATGAGCTTGTGCTGGCATGGATAATCCCCGTGTGTTCACCCCTTCCTCCTTTAACCCCCAAACTGCTCACCTCGCTAACAGAAATAACCCAGCCTGGAGCGTGGCCACCTCTTGGCAAACACGAGTCTTGGGATCGTTCCCAATCGTGCTGGTTCTCACTTTTCTCTCCTTTTCTTGTCTTCCCAGGAGCAGGCCCAGGGAACGATGCTTAAAGTCCTCACGTCTTTTAAAAGCAGTGAAATAGAACAAGCGGTGAATTCCTTAGACAGAAACGGTATTGACTTGTTAATGAAGTACATTTATAAAGGATTTGAAAAGCCAACAGAAAACAGCAGTGCAATATTACTTCAGTGGCATGAAAAGGTACGTGTTCGGGGCACTCTTGGCTCAGCCACGCTCGCAGGGTCCTGGTCAGTGCTTTCGGGAGAGCCCCTGAAGAGAAGCAGGTGATAGCAGGGCCTCAGCCCCGAGGAGCTCAGTGTTTCCTTTTATCTGTGATGTCTTTGAGCCTGGACTCACAAAGCCTGTGCCTGTATTTCAAACCTTATCCTCTGCCATGGGGAGAGAGGAAACTTGTGGCAGGGCAGTGTCTGCTGGAGGAAGCCTTGTGCTGCCTTTGGCATCCAATGCATGCATGGGCTCCACCGAGGAGAAGGGGTGGGAGTGGAGATTGGCTGGATGGACGGGGCAGCTGCAGCTTCCTCTGGAGCCCAGTGTTCCTTCGAGGGGGCTCAGGCTGGCTCAGGTCTGGCAGTTTCCATCAGCTGAGTCACAGGATTTAGCAAACCTGTTTGGTTTGCCCAGGAGAGGCTTTTAAGGTCTCCAAAACGATTCCATTGGGGTCTGGTGGGGGCCTCTTGTGTTTCTCTGGAGTCTGTTGTGAAACAGGGAATGTGGGATGTGTTCAGCAGCTGACTGTGGAACCTTCTTCTCTGTCTGTGACGGGATGAGGCACATTCCAGGTTGAGGCATATCCCTGGAGCAGCTGCTGGGTGCCACTGCCCCGGGGCAGGAATCCAAGTGAAGTATTC
Source organism: Amblyornis subalaris (assembly GCA_018881555.1). NCBI lineage: Eukaryota > Metazoa > Chordata > Aves > Passeriformes > Ptilonorhynchidae > Amblyornis > Amblyornis subalaris. The sequence goes on from JACAXG010000076.1 coordinate 907,894, forward strand.
CCCAACTGCAGGAGTTTCAGCTGAAGCCCAGGCAGTCAGTGCTTCTTGGAAAACTGATCCCTGGTCATGCTGCAGCTCCCTGTGCAGGGCAGCTGCTGCGAATGCTGGTGTCATTTTCCCAAGATGTAGAGCTTTTTCCTGTGGTGTGTAAAGCCAGAGCTGGTGTAGCATGACTCCAGCTACTGGCTGCTGTCACCAGCTTTGCAGAGCCTTGACAAGGGAGGAGGGAATTTGTCAGGACAGCAAAGAACATGTTTCTGCTTGGGTTTTTTTGTTGGTTTTTTTTTTTTTTTTCCTGTTGTCTCCACTGAGGTGCTTTCAGGTAAGAGTGGGTGGGTGCTCCCAGCGTGGGAGGTGACACACTACCACCCTGACTGGCGTGATGATGGCACTCAGAGCATGTAGGGACACGTAAGGCATCTCATCCTCTCTGTTGTGAAAGGAACAAGGCAGGTCTGAGTAGGCTGGGCAGGATTTAAAGCCTGGTGTTCAGCTTTGTGGCAGTACTGGTAGGACGTGTGGTTTGCTCAGAGTGGAGTCAGCTCAATGGTAGTACCAGTCTGTCCTCTGGAAAAAGCCTGTGGCAGGTCTGGTAGCTCAGGAATATTTACTTGCCTGCAGCACCTGCAGGTTCTGCTCTGAATGGGTGCTTTGCATTCATCTAGTCGTGTTCCCCAGCACCGTGTCTCGCACTGCTCATCACTGCTCTGATACCCCTGGGCTCTGTTGAAATTGTGGCTGCGAAGTAAATGCCCCATTTTCAGCAGGCAGCTGTAGTATTTATTTTTTTGTAATTGCCTCCATCTTCTAGAATTCAGAAGGAAATGCTGTTTACAGTGAGGGACACAAATAAAACTGAAACAAGCCCTTCCTCCTCTCCCATTCAGGGATATGGGAGGTGAGACATTCTGCCATGTCAGAGACACGCAACACTGGAGTCCTTGAGATCCAGAAGATGGTTAGATTGTGGAGAATGACGTTTTCTAATTTTGAAGAAGAACCATACTCTCTTCTGTGGCTAAACTCTTCGATATTTGTTCTGTGTGAGACGCAGTGACTCTGTAACCTCTCTCCTTTCCCACAGGCACTGGCAGTAGGAGGCCTGGGCTCCATAGTAAGAGTTCTTACAGCAAGAAAGACTGTGTAAAGACTGTTAACTTGGACAGCGATGACGGTCAGGTGTGGACTCAGAAGAAGGAATGAGCTGAAATTACACTGGTCCATCTTTATTAGAGATTGCAATCTACTGAAATCCTCSAGTAACCTCCTCTTGGAATGCTTTTAACCTTAAAGGTGGGGGAAGAGTAAAGGTGTTCCCACATATTCTGACTATCACATACAGGAGCCAAGACATTTCTCCTGCTCCCTTCTTTAACAGGCAGAGAGAAGGCACACTCCTGCCTCCTATTACTGTAAGTGAACAGGTATTTCAGATGCTGCTTTAGCCAGGTGTGGTGATACAAGATCCCGTGTGTCCTGCTTAGTCCCAAGGTAGCTGTGTCCGGGCCGAGATCCTGCAGCTGATGGTGGGAGAAGGGCTGTTAGAACAGTGGGTTTCTGTGGTTGAAGGACTGGTTGGACTCTGCGATTGGTTAATGTAAAGTGAAGTGCCTGCTGCATCAATAAAGTTCTTGGATCACATGAGTTAAATAATTTATTTTCAACTAAATCGTAAGTCTGACACTTATTCCAAAGCAGGTCAGCAATAACCCAGTCCAAGCTAAGTGTCCATCTTTGTATGACTGCTCCTAACTCCCAATGACGTAGAGAACTTGTCCTCAAATCCAGCTATGTCCTGGATGTCAGGAGTGACAGAGGCCAAGCTCAGCTATCCCAATTAAGACTTCTAGGATGCAGTGAATAGAACACATAGTCACCCTGGGCATGATTTTTATATTCTTGTCCATGCTAGAAAGTCAAGAAAATACTTCAGAACTTTTAATTTATGTATTAGTGTGTCCTTTGCACCAGATGTTTTGCCTGTGATTTGCTCAGGCAGAAGGACTCACCGCCTTGAGCCCTGGCTGTCCCCAGGTCAGTGGCAGCTCCCCATGTCCCTGTGGCTTGGGCAGGGCCCGCTGCCCTTTGGCAGCAAGGAGCAGGTGCTCGGGGAGGCCCAGCTCCACCCCGTCTTTGCTTCCAGCAGCTGCTCGAAGTACAGCAGCAGCTGTTCCTGGTGGGAGGTGATTTTGGAGGCAGCAGCGCCGCCTCACTGTGGCACAACTCCCTGTGAGAGGCTGTGGTGGCACAGCTGGCACACCCATCCCCACCCTGGGCAAAGGTGGGGTTTGGGTCATGCTTTAAAATTTAGTTTTAGATAGCTATAGCATCCCAGGAGAGATAACCAGAACTATAAAAAGAAAGAAATCAAGTAGGGGTTTGATCCAAAATGTATTGCACCACAAATTTCATAGTGTTTCATCATACAATCCATATTTACAGCATAGAAGGAAAGAAATCCAATGGTGATAGAAAGGATTATGTATAACCACTGTTCTGAAACAAGGGAAAGTGCATTAGCTTTTTAATACATGTACACACACCAGTCTTGCTCAATATCTAACAAAAATTCAACACTTAAGAACTAGTTTATGGTAAGTTGATCCTGTATGAGCTTTGGGATCTGAAACTGAAGTTGTTAGTGAATATATAACCTAAGATTTTACTTTGTCACTCGGTTCCAGGCTGCCTGTCCTGCTTTCCTTACTGTTCAGCAGTAACCTTTGAAGCCAGGATCAACATAAATCCATTAGTCATTCAGCAGGGATCGGCGGGAGCAAGGGAGTCCTGACCCCTGGTCCCACAGAAACAGGGCAGGGCAAAGGGACATTCGAAAGGAAAATATCTCAGAGAATAAAATCTTCCCAGAACCAACAGGGTTGTTCCACCCTGCTGTATCTCAGTAGAAAAACAACTGASATAAATGTACTTTTTGATTGTCTATTTTCACAGTAGAACAAGGCTGAACCCTTCCATGAACTGCTCTATCCTGTCTGGAAGTGCCATGAATCCAGTTACTAAAGACTGTTTGGACAAGCTTTAATGTAGAAAAAAAATCCTGTTGGTTTTCTTAACTTCAGACACATCCAACCTGGCTCTAAGCTGAGGAGGATCACCTGTGCCCAGTAACAGCTCCTGAGAGTACCTGCAGCTGGGATGGGGCTGTCTGGGAACTGTGGGGTCTGGATCCTCTGGATCAGCACATTCAGCTCCTGTTGACTGACCTCACGTGAGGGAGGTGTCACCTTGGGCACACCACAGGTGTGCCTGGGTGCAGGAGCAGCTCCCCTGCTGCACCTCCAGCTACTCCAAGGTCAGTCAGAGCCCTGTCAGCAAAGTTAAAACACCTCAACACTGACTGGATCTCCACTGGAGAAAGCTTGAATTACCCTGAATATATGTAATAAAAGTATTGTTAGAAAAGTGAACCTCCTTGTAAGGGAATTCCCACAACTGCAGCCTGCTCACTGAATTACACATGTAGTTTTTTGGAAATAGATCTCATTTTTAGAAGTCAGACTTAGTGCCGCTACCCATTTGGATCCAGACTTTGCAGTGGTGTTAATAACTACGGGCAAAACTGTGCTTCCAGGGAGGGAAGTGCCACCACGGTGCCCTTTCCTTGTTGTCTTATCAGGAAAACAAGCTGCTGGAACCAAGACTTGTTCACTCAGAGTTGAATTTCGCCCTCAAACCCCTCTTGAGCAGCATTTCTTTTACCATGTTGTCAGGACACAGTTAACATGTTCATAACAGTTTTTAAGCATCAGTATTTGAAGTACAGAAAACCACAACCAAAGAGGCAGATCCTGGTTATGAGGATTTGTTGCTAGCAGACTTGGAAGAAAAAAAAAAATCAGAGTTTTCAGTATCAATATTCTTCACCCTTTGTCACTAGATTTTTTTTTTTTTAAATAAAAAGTATTTTTCAGTGTGGATTTACAATACCTGGAATTCAGCTTTAAAAATTTAAAATGGTTTCCTACCCCTTTTCCCACTACTAACAACCCTTGGAACAGGCTAATGGATTAGTTTTAAAGGCGACTGAGGATTAGGTACTATAATTAAGACCATTTTAAATATTATTTTTCTTTAAGAAAAGTAAAATCAGACAACTCTAAAGTTGTGCTCTCAAATTAAATAATCATCAACATGCAGCCTTGAGGACTGCAGGCCAGGATAAATGCACCTTAAATTACACAGTGATATGAAAAAATGCCAACCATTAGTTATGTCAGTATTAGAAGGCAAGGCAGAGTTCTTTTTTGGTTAAAGCTCCTGCTCCTGACCCATGAAAGGCTTCGCAAACCATCCCACACTGCACACAGTTCTGCCAACACATTTTTCATTGCTGGCTTCCCACAGCCAGACAAGCAGCTTTTCTGTGCCTGGAGTCCCCGGACTCCAACATCCCGGAACAGCAGCTGGAATCACCATCCCAAGAGACTGAACTGGCAGCACCACTGTCAGCAAGGTCCTCAGTACCCTCTGGTGCCAAGAACCCAGGAGTGATGAGCACAAGGAGCTGCTTCCCACCAGAGACTGAGGTGGTCCCCAAATCCAGCCCAGAGCTGTTGCAGTCTGTAGTGAAACTTTCTTCTTGCACAGAATTAGTTTTGTAAACAGAGCCAGAAGTTCTTGTACAAAATACTGCAATGACAGTGATTAAGACACACCTGGAGCAGTGTGTTCAGCATTCTTTTCACAGAAAGAAGTGCCTGGATGCTGCCTGCCACCTTCAGGTTCCCTTAAGGCCACAGAGTCCTTGGGCTTGAGATAGACGGCCGGATGCTGCCTTTGGGAGACGGCTTTGACCCAAACCAGGACATCTAGGACACAACAGCACAACACATATCACACAAGGTTCACACTTCTAAGACGTGAAAAAGAAAGAATACAGCACATAGCCACGTTCTCATCATTTGATGGAAAGAACTATTTATAAATCAGAATGCAGCAGACTCCAGACTGAAGAAGTGGAGGCAGCTTCACACAATCAGATCTGGAAGGAACAGCACCCACTTCCCACAGGTGAAAATGACTGAAGATTATACTTCTATATATATTGCTTTAAAATAATTTCAAATTAGAACTCTACAGTCACTTAAACACCGAGCTTTTAGTCAATGTAGCATTAAAGTGTTCCCTGAACCAGATGGTGAGGAAATGTCTTCATCTGCAGACTGAACATCCCAACTCACTGGTGGGCAGGGATGATGCGGGACATGGAGCTGAGGCAGCACTCACTGCTGAGTGAGGCAGCAGTCACTCACTTCCCTAACCACCACACAGGCAGGGCCATGCACATCTCATCTGATGCGATGCAAAGGAGACACAGATGTTGATGTCTGAGCCCGACATYAAAAGGACAAACCCAGAACTTGGCTCCTGCTGTTAAACACTGACTGTGCTCCTKCAAGTGTTTCCAGCTTCCCCCCATAGACCGAGTGCACTGGGCAAAGCTGTGCTCTAACTCCTCCAAGCACCAGAAAGCTGCTATTTCCCTCACTGAAATGGACAATTCCTGGCACATATGCTTGTGATCAGCTGACATTTTAATAATAAATTACATTTACTATTGTAGCTAACATTTGGAAAAAAAGACACTTCTCTTGATCTCCCAGCATCTAGGAATTTTCATTCCGTCTGCTGGGAGTCCCATTAGAGACTACACATGGCATAGAACCCTTACCTTGTACTCCAAAGTTTCTTTGAGCATGTTTTCTTCCTCTTGTGAAAAATTCAGTAACACAGACACAGCTTTAATGAGATGGAATGCCTGAAAGAAACCACAGGGTTGTGTTGCTTATGATGGTCTCGGGTTCTGCACTCAGGACTATGGTGCAGCACAGAGTTCTGTAGGTCTGTCACAGACTTCAGCAGACCAGCAGCCTCCCATTACTCCCAGTTTCAATGGACTAGGATGGCCTGTATCTTACTTCTTCTGTGTGTCCTGGCTTTCTGTTCTTTAACAATTGTTTGCGTGTTTTGGAGAAAAAAGACAAATGGGAGCCTGGTTAGTCAGAGTAGAGAAGCAGCCTGGCTCCTGCTTTGAAAAGTGGCTCAAACCAGCATGAGGCAGGAGAGATTCCTGTCATTTCAAATATGCCTTGAGGTACACTAACTCCACRTGCTCACACTCTAACTGGGGCACACACTGCAGTGAGTGACAGAGACAAGCACTCCAGACACCGTGGAGTTGTATGGTTATTTTTTGACTTTCCTCACTGACTTGCAATTAAGTTCGTTGTGGCATGACTTTCTAACTTTAATACAATGTGGAGAACAGGTGGAAGCTCCAAATGCACAAGGAATTACCTCTTACAGACCAACAGCAAGTGATTTATGTCTCTTTTTCTTGYTTTTTTCTCTTTCTTAAATGTACAGTCATTCTAATTACATAGTCCATATGCTCTTCAGAGTAGTGCAGAGGGAATCTCTTGTAGATGCAGATCTTTAACATCCAGATGTAACCACCTCTTAAAAATTCATATTTCCCTTTGATGCMGTTCATAACAATCTGTACTTCCAAACACGTTGCTGCTAGCTATTTTGTTTTATTGTCCCCTATTGTGCACTTTTTAATTGTAAAATTATAGAATTGGCATAAAAAGTGTCCTTAGCTGGTGACAGGTGGCAATTTCTAGAGGAAGACATGTAGAAAGAGAAGGTAAGTGACACCTTTACCTCAGATTCCCTGCAGGACATGAATTTTAGTACAACATGTTTAAGGTATTCAAAGTTTATCTCCCTCGAGTCATTCAAATCGGAGTTGTTGGTGACTGTCACAGAAGCATTAGGCACTTCAGAATTTGCTTTCTCACGTAGCTCAGGTACCTCACTGTCAGGCCTTATTTTCTACAAAAAAGAAAAACCACAAACACAAAAGAAAAAAAGAAGTGCATTGTAGACTCTGTCAGCTTGATACTGGGAGGGGATTTGGGTTCAGGATATCACAAAGGGTTGTATCCACAGGTGGGTACAAACTGGGCATCAGCAGCTTCTCATCCTTCATGGGGTCACAGCAGAGAAATGTCTCCAGCTCTTCCTAGACTCCAGAACAGGAGCTGGTTGATGTCCGTGTTCTGCATACATTGCTCAAACCAACATGGAACTGGCTCTGTGGTAGAAACTATCCCTTGGTAATTTTCTCCTATCACTACCCTGCCCTGAGCCTTTCAAACGTGGGCTTTCTTCAGAACACTTTTCAAGCTTGGAACAAAAATAACCATTTTAAAACCTCTGGTAATTTTTTTTTAATAGATTTTTTTTTCTTGGAGAGGTAAACCACTGCAAGAGGGATTAAAGGGGAGTTAGCAGTCAAGCTTTTGGAATGACAGTGCAAGTACCTGCCAGCAAGCACCAGCTGAAGAGACTGAAAAAACACAACCCTTACCAGCTCTTTCTGGAGAGTTTTCTTGAGCTCTGTCATTCTTTGCTGCAGCTGCTTTATCATCTGTAAGCACAGCAAAGGAGAGTTTAACACTGTATTCATTGTCAGAACCCCCAGATATCTGGAAAACCCTGTAACATATAAGTAATGAATGAAATAATACATAACCAAAGCTGACAGCTCTGAAGAAGCTTTGCCTTGCCAGCTGCACACAGCAGCAGCCACATGACAGGACACTTGGGCTTTCATGTGACAGCACCGTGAAACTGAACCAAATTCACACAAAAGGGCTCTGCAGGAAAGCTGTAAATAGTATAGTTTGATGCATCTTTCTGCCAAAACAGATCAGGATTCATGCAGCTCTTGCTGCAGTTTTTATCCGTGGTTGGTAGTCCTTGTACAATCCAGAGGAAAAGCATTTATTAACAGCATACTAGATTCAAATTGGACAGGCCTGTCCTTTTAAGGCTGCAGCATGGGCAGCAATTACTCAGCTTCCTAATTAAAAGGGGAAAGACTACCAGCTGTTTCTGCTGTTTCAGTTCACCTTGTTTTTCTCAGCAATTTGCTGTTCCAGCTCTCTATTATCCTTCTGAAGTTGAGTGACATCTGCAGCTGCCACCTCTCCATTCTGTTCCACCACAGGGTTTTCTGGAGAAGGGAAATGCTCATTGTTCAAGGCCCTCGTCGACTCCTCCAGTTCTGAAACCTATAAAAATAAACAGTGGAGAGATATCGTGACATTTGCAGTCCAAGAAGACTCCCCAGGGAGAAAGCCAGACTTCTTTTTGGTGGTTGTTCTTGGGGGTGGTGGATGCTTTTAAACCAGAAAGCAGCAGTGGCATCCTAGCTGGCTGCACCTCTCACTGACCTGCTTATTACTTCTGTGTCTCCGTCTCACTGGTCTCATAATGGTTTTCTCAAGACATTTTATGAGTCAAATAAAGTAGGAGGTTGTCTTTCCCAAGTAAGCCACAGATCTAACAGGAAATAGCCTTCTTCAGAAAGACAGGGAACAATAAACAACAGCGTTCTACACTGCTGGTGTGCCAGGTCATGAGCAAGTTGTCAAAGCTAAGAGCTCCCAGCATGTATCACCAGGCAGGACAGAACTGGGGGGGCTCTTGCACAACTCCATCTTTTCCTGGGAAGTCTGGCAGAATGGATTTGCAACTGCACTCACGTTTTTCTCATGCTCTCTGGCCAACAGGCACTCCTGTACCTGTAGCTTCAGCTCATCAATTTCCTTTCTTGCTGTTTTCTCTTTCTCCACTGCTTGGCTCTGACTTGCTTCTATGTCCGACTGTAACTGATGCACCTGCAGCAAGGCAGCTTCATGATCTGGGAAAGGAGAGACTCGCTTAGTGTCAGTGTTCCACATCAAATGGGAGTTTCTAATCCATTTTCTCTGTCATGAAGACAAGAAAGATAAGGGAGAGACAGAAAGATGGAGGAGAGACTGTCCAATTGTTAGTGAGTGATAACCATTTTGAAAATTGTAGGAGATTAAATATGGAAGAGAAATCTAGAAATATTACAATCTACCAGGCAAGGCCAGAACTAGAGACTGTACTTAAAGCTGTCTGGGATACAGTAGACTCCTTTGGTCTAACCTTGACTGAGTTGGTTCAGTTCTTCCTTCTGTTTTAGCAGCAGATCACGTTTTTCATCAATCAGCTGGTCTTTCTCCTTTATTAGGGCATTCAGATGTGAAACCTTCAAAGCAGACAAACAACAAACAGAAGTCACTAAAGATATAAAACAGATATATGAAAGATTCCAACATCCCTCAGATGCTCAGCAGGCATCACCTCCACAATGGTGTCCTCAGTAACAAGCACTGCAGTTAATGCTGGAAGAGCTAAACCCCACTCRGCTTCTGATGAACCCTGTGCCACCATCACAGATTGTCACAGCCAGCACGTGGCAGCTGCAAAAGCCCCCAGCCGAAACTACAGATGGCCTTAAACCCCCTCTACACAGAGCTGGCTCAGCAAGCACAGATCTACAGCAGTCCCAGAAGAATAAAAAACCAAAACATGAGACTAACTTCAGTCAAGCTTGCTCAGTTGGCAGTTCTTACTTTAAACAAACACAAGCTCACATTATCCACCATTTTTTTATACGGCAAGAGCAAAACAAGACTATCTAGAACTGATATTTGATACTGGATACAGGCTCCTCCCTACAAGAGAATTACAATTTTACAACTGCTGTGCTCCAGAGGAACCCAGATGTGATACAGGCACAGAAAGGAACTAACCAGAACAAAGAGGTTTCTTTAAAACAAGCTGCCAGCTGGTCAGAGGCTCCCAATGGCCGGTGTACTGGGATAGTAACACCTCACAGGTTACAGGGCTCTGAAACAGTCTCAAGTTTACTGAGGCAACCACTGCTGTCTCACATGCTGTGGATATGATTCTGATCAACATTCTTGAATGTCAAATAAATCCAAACCTAGTCTGTTCTGTGAAAAGCGGGTAAGTCTGAAATATATTTTTAAACCATTGTTATTAACCAACCTGCTGTTGTAATTCCTCTCTCTGTTTCCGTGTTTCTTCCAATGCTTTGGCAATTTCCACACTGACAGTTTCTCTACTGCTTAATTCATTCTGCAGACCAGAAATAATTGAGAGGTTATGTGAGACAACTAAAATCAAGTCAGTCTCTCATCTCTAAACCCAAATTTATTAGGACTACATTTATGAGTGTTCTGACACACCATGATTTCCAGATGAGTTAGGTTTGTTTTACTGACTACTGCTATCTGCACATGCAAGAGCAACACAGAATTGATGAAGAACCCAAACAACCCCAATGCTTAACAGGTCTTTCAGTTTGAAGTCTCTCTTACAAAGAAGTAGCTCTTGCTACAACAGATCTTTATTCCAATTGTGCATCCATGAGTAGGTACAGAAAAAATTTCAACAATCTAAAATTCCAGTCAAAATTGGATAAACTGTAAACATCCAACTAATTTAAGTTTTTAACTTTTTGGTTTGAACACTATGAGAGGAATTTGATGTTGAACCATTCTTTATTCACCACTGTTAACAGGATTTCCAAGCTCTTCATATGCCTGACAACATGGGAATGTATTATTTCTGCCTGATTTAGGCAGACCCAAGCAGTCTAGTTCAGAAAAGGATCAGCCCTTTGTAACACTTCTCAAACACATTTCTACCGAGCATGAATCTCTTCAGGGATTACTTCCAGCTGCAAGTACCTGCAACCTGAATGCAATGGGCCTCCAAATACTGAATGTAATCCACCCTGCTGTTCACTGTTTCCAATGCCACCACCCACTTCAGCCCTCACCTTTAGCCTGTTCAGTTCAGACTCTTGCTGTTTTAAAGAACTCTCATACTCTTCTTTGCTTCTGTTGAGGTTTTCATTCTCCTTTTCCAACTGGCTCTGTAAAACAAAGGTTGTTTAAATACTCAGTACAATTATTCTAATGCTTTGTTTAAACAATTAAACACATCAAATGCTTCGTTCACATTTAGTTCCTCAAAGTACGAGATCTTCTATTATAATGCCAGGACCGCTGAATAGGAACACTCAGACAGCAAGCAAGCTCTACAAGCTGTGTTAAAATCATTTTGTGAAGACTCCCACAGCCCACCAGTTTCTGTACTTACAATCCTGTGCTCAGTTGTTGTTTTATCCAATTCCCAAGCTTTTTGAAGAGCAGCAATCTGAGACTCCAGCCCAGCAACTTTCTCATCGCACTGATGTTTCTCGCTTAAAATCTGTTGCTGCAGTTGACTTCTTTCATCCTCYAGATCAGTTCGCTGAAGAGAAATAAAGAACATCACATTAATAAAATGATATTCTGACATTTTGACAAGATCAGACACCACTCCATGGGACACCCTCAAACTAAGGAACATTATTCCTTTGGCAGCAGTGTCACGTACTCACAGACAGGAGATCAGGACACAAACAGCAAGAAAACACTTGAGTAACAAAACAGAGAAGTGATTGTCTCTGGGGATGCAGGAGATTGATCTGTTACTGGTCAGTGAAACATGCTCACTCATGGATCCTCACCAGCTTCTGGATCTTCAGATCCTGCTCAGCAGCTGCTTCTTTGCCCKTTTTCAATGCTTCTGTTGCAGTCTGTAGTTTCTGCTTCAGTTCYTTATTCTACAATAACACCATGTATTAAATTCCTTATCCACTGGCATCTACGTTATCAGAAAAAATGCATAATACTGAATGACCCAGGAGGGGAAGGTAAACGTTAAATCCCTGAAACCACAGAGATCAGAAAGGCTGCCTATTTGACACACGCTGGTTTTAAAAACTCTTCACCACAGCACCACCCCCAGCAGTGCTTGCACTTGATCTATTTGTTCCTTAAGACAGGGAGGATCCACACAAAACCTCTAACTTCATCCCCTCTAGGCCCTCCTCCACCGATGAAGGTGGTTAGATGCCCAGAGATACTGATCAACTTTTCTCCTTCCAAGACAAAATGTRACTAAATGTGCAGTCTCACCTTTGGCTGAGAGTGCAGCGAGGGGAGGAGGGACAGGGCATAAAGAGGATGAAAACAGTGGGAATCTGTAGTGAAATTAAAAACTACTTACCTGTGTTTCCAACCTGTTCACAGTCTCACTGTGCTGTGTTCTGTCTGTCAGTACCTGCTGCCTGCTCTCCTCCAGCCTCTGCTCMAGAGCACCTTTCTGAAGATTACATTGAGATGAAGAATAGAAGGAAGGATGGACAAATACATGAGTTTGGGGAGGGAGTTAATTAAAATTTTTCTTTTTATTCCATTAATAAGGTCAAACTAAAATGGGACAGAATGTTTTAGTATCTCTACATGGACTTTAAACTGGCTTGAGTTGACCAAGCCAAGTTCTTTTATCATAGCAACACCGAGGTGATGCGACTGTGGCAGACCTGACCAAGGAAGAGCAAACATTCCCTTGTCTCCCCAAGACCCAGCTGGGGAAACATTGCTCCAGGCTGATTCTGAGCAGGAGCATCAGTGCTTGAGAAAGAGATCAAGAAGCAATGAGAGGAAGGGGATTAACCACAGCTAAGTTTCTGTTTTCAGCTGTTTCTTAGCACTTCTAAGGCTGAGGTTTCTGGCATACAACATTCTGTTTGCACACCTATGTGCAAACAGTTCCCCTCCCTGCCCCACCGCCTTGCCAAAGAACAAGGAAAAGCATTCACTTTTCTTGTAAGGATTAACCAAAAAAGCTCCCAAATTGTTCCACCTCCTGTGGGGATGTTAAAAGGCTGTTCTTTTCCTTCTAAGCAGTCAGATGCATTRCCCAAACAGACAATGCAGAAAGGCCAACTCAGACATCTGTGCAGGATCTACACAAACAGGCCCAGTGTAGCCACCCACACATTCTGCCCAGCACAGACAGTGTGCCAAAACACACTGAAGGGACAAATGTGCCTGCATGACATCAGCAGCTATTCTTTCCATGGGTGAGAAGTAATGTGTAACCTAAAAACCCCCAGGACCAACAAGTCACTAATATTGTACTTCTAAGGAGCCTTTCACTGTATAATTACCTCTTTGAGCAGCTCCTGCACATGTTCATCTCCTGAGAGATTTCTTTCTAGCTTTTTTTCCAGCGTTGACACTTTTTCCTGCAGCTGTTCAGTAAGTTTATTTCTCTCAGCAAATTCAAAAGTCATCTGTGAGAACGAGAAATCATAGAATCTTTTTTGTAATGAAGCTTTCACCTAATCTGTTGTGGTTTGACTTTCAGAAATGCCATCAGAAAAAAAAAGCCTACTTGAAAAGACAGGATGATCCTAGAATATCTTCTAGACACCAAACTTCCAACTACACAAAGGTGTACACTAYCCAAATGTGCACCTTTACACCAGCAACAGCAGATGCATCTGAAATCACTTCACCTTTTGCTTCTGTTGCTCATATTCCACCTTCAGAGATTCATGCTCCACTTGTAACACTTCCAGTCTCTTCTCACAACCAGAACCAGCCACTCGAGCCTGAAAAATTTGAGAAATTACTTACTTTGAAACTTCAATTTCCAACACCACATAACTGATATCTAATCTAACTTCTGCAGACATGGAGATCTTTGAATCAGATCTCACTTGGCTCAAACTTACATTTTGCAAGTCTACAGAAAGCTGCTGAATGACAGTTTGTAGCTCCTGTTCTCTTAACTCCAGAGCAGTGATCTTATTTTCTGCATTTGTCTCAGCTGTCATTAGTTCATCTCTTCACAGAAAGAGAATAGAAAAAAGTGACACATCGTTCCAGAAAAATAATATTTAGCAGATAATTCTGCTGCTTATGAAAATGGACTAAGCAACAACAAAATTTTCTTGTCCTAAAGCCAGTCACCATCATCAATCACTGCTTGATTATACATTTTCCAGAAAAWATGACAGTTAAGCATTAAAACTATGAAAAAAGGAAATCGAATTTACAAAACCCTAATCAAGCATTACTATCATTGGCTTGGCATTTAAAAACCCACGGACATAGCAGAGGCAATGACTCAGTCAACTCACTACATATAAAGTCTTCCGAAGAGACAGAACTGAAGTAAAAATGAAGTGAAAATACAGGGAAAACACATCCACTGCTCCTCTGAAACACCAGCTCCATACCTCCGAGCCTCCAGCTCCAAGAACTGCTGCTGCAGCTCCTGAAGATCCTTCCTCAGGCCCAAGGACTCGCTCCTCGCCTCCTGCAGCTCCGCTTTAGCGTGGGTCAGCTCTTGAGCACACACCTCCAGCTCCTGCTTTGTTCTGCTTAGAGATTCTTCCTTTTTCAAAAGCTGAATATTAGAAGGTTATCTTTGGCAATACAGATGACCAGTAATACTGATAAACCTTCTCACTGAAACTTTTCTTTTTTACTTAGTTATGACCTGAATTGAGATCATAAACTATGTAATATCATATTCAGTACCTACTGTTAGGATTTTGACAGTAACCAAGACTGGGTACAAGCATAAAGGCTAAAAAAAAGAATGCAGGGCTAACACTAGCTTGGAATTCTAGTAAAAATTTTGGAAAGAAAAAGTTTAAAATATTCTTACCATATGTTTAACTTTGGCAATTTCCTGCTGCTGAAAGCCCTCCAGTTCATCGATTTCATCTCGTTTCTGGAAAAGGTTCAAGCTCTGCTCCTTCATTTCTTGTAACTGTGTTTGGAGCATTTTTTTTTCCTGATAGATGAACAAAACCAAAAGAAATCCAAGAATACCTGTATGCTCATGTCAAGTCAATGGGAATTTAGTTAAATTCTCTGGGAAAGAAATCTTATCTTGCAGCCATACAGCTCCTGATGGTGCTCCATATAGAACTAGAAATCCCTTCAGATTCATGTCACAGAGCAAATTACCAAACTTCAAACAAATATAAAGAGAAATCTGAATTCATTACAATGCTACCAATGACCACCTAAACCAAACTCTTAAAAATGAACTATGTTCCACCTTAGAGAAGGACAACTTTTCCATCACAACCCATCATTTACTTCCCCACTGAAAAATAATTCCAGAAATACCTCCCGAAGCATTAGGGCTGGTAACAAAAGCAAATGATTGGTCTCTCCCATTGAACAAAGATCAAATAATAAAAACGGCTGAACAGAGTTGAGTTCTGATAGAGTTGGAAGTGTGCAGGCTGGTGGTTACAAATACACACACACACGCACTACATCCCCCCAGAAAAACCTCCAAGGTTAATTACCTTTTCAACTTGACCAAGTTTTTCCATCCACTCCTGAACAAGAAAAAAAGAAAGGAGAAAAAAAGAAATAAAAATCAATTTGTAGACTTTCAAGGACAGTAATTATGGTTAAAAAAAATAAAAAAGAATCTGTACTGCTAGCAGATACTAAGCTTTGGTAATGATTAAAAAAATAATCAGCAGCAGAACAGTAACAGCCAGTGCTTTAATAGATAAAGGCTAAGGAATCATTTATGCTACCCAAATACATAAGCTTTATGCAAGTAAAATTAAAGTGACAACAGGTCTACTGCCATTGACTCTTACCAAAGCACAAGCTTAACCTTTCATTAGGAATTTTTAACTCTTGTTAAAACCAGTCGGAACAGTCCGAGCAGTGACAAGTCCTGCACCATTCCTGGCATTGAGCTCAGCACTCCCTCCTTCTCACAGTGCTGGCACACTCACACACAGTGCTGAACAACTTTAATTAACAGCAACACCTGGCTAAAACATCAGAGTCATGAGAGTCAACAGTCCTGCTTAAGCTCGGTTACCTTGTCCTTTTTTTCCAAGGCCAAAGCCATTCCTTCAGCCATCTTGGCTCGACTGGCCTGGTGAGCTTCATTCTGCTCCTGAAACTTCCTCATGGAGGCTATCAACAGAGAACCACCAACTATATTAAAACCTCCTCTTTTAAAATTGCTTCTCACTTTTCTGTAAGTTATTTATAACTTTAAAGAGCTTCTTCTGCAAGTAATTAGCCCCATCTTGACTGTAGCAGTAATGCTGTGCCACTCATTCCCTCATGCTGCTTGCACGCTGGCCAGGAGCCAAAGCTAACAGCAGACAGGAATACTGCTCCTTGCTGGATTAGAACAAAAGGGTTCTAAAAGGTCTTTCCTGCATGTTAGCCCCAAATTTGGCAAAAGGAGTATAATAATAACTTTGTTCAACACACTACTGCTGCTTTTTATGCTGTAAATAAGGTAACAACTCATGTTCTAATTCTTCGCCGTACAGAGGYGCATAGCTGAAAGGAAATCTTTGGCACACCTGTACACCAAACCCCTTTCCTTCCAACCACAGCAATTTTCAACTTAAAAAAAACTAAACAAAAAGGAAAAAAAGAAAAGTACGTACAATCCTGATGCTTTTCTAATGCATTTTCAAGCTTCTCTTTTATCTTCTGCAAGTTTCGGATCTGATCAGCATAATCTTGTGTGAGGAGGGAGAAGAACAGACCAGGAATGGACAGACATTGGGGAAGGACATTTTTAGGGTAACAAAACAAAACAAAAAAAAAAGAAAAAAGGATGAGTGGCAAATGACAATGATTTTCTCAATCAGAAAATCATTCCTGCTGAGGAAAACTTGGGTGACCACAACAATGAACACAAGCAAATAGTTCTGTACCATCCACGGGGTTGGCACAAAAAGAAGCGCCTGTCCCAGGGGTGTCAGTCACATAGACAAGGGCAGAACCAGAGAATGAACAAGTGTCTCCTGCTTTTTACTTCATCCCAGACCAGTGATATATTTAATTCCGTTCAGGAAAGGTGTCTGGCATTGGAGGGTGCAAGGAAGGGTTAATTCATGGCCATTGCATCCATTTGCTCATTGTTCCAGCCCTGGCTGTGCTGCCCTCATGCTCACCCAGCAGAGCTGACATGGGCAGCAGGCAATAAAAACCGAAACAAATTACACACACACCCCTTGAAGAAGTTCCTGCACAATGGACAAGAGGATTTACTCACTGGTTGGGCCGCCTGCATGAGATTCGATACTCAGAGCCTCCCTCTCTTGTGCTAAGGAATAACCAGCACTTTTAAGTTTACCTCGTGGCAAGCAGATGAGCATGTGGGCCTTTCAAATTCGATATGATATCATTTTTGAACCCTATATTTTCTTGAACTGGAGCTTGGTTAAGTCTCCAGAATAAATTAAAATAATCGTGAGCTGGCTGTAACCTTTCCTTATTCTCCAAGGCCTTCCATGAGCTTTGGGAAGCAGCAATGTAACACAATTCAGCCCAGTCTCTGGTCCCCTCCCTACAACAGGGATGGAGAGCAGTGCCAGCCCTCACTACAGCTTTACAGAACACAGACTTCAAAAGAAAAAAGCCTCAAGACTGTTTTATGTTGAATTCTTTGCATTTTTTTAATTTCCAAGGTCACATCTTTAAGAATGGCACTGTGTTACTGTCAACATCAGAAAGCTCAGACCCTATGAGAAACAAACCATTGCACACAAGAAAAAGTGGGGACCGACACTGTTTGAAACACGGGACAGAAAGATATCCCAGCTGTTTCAGGAAACCACATAAATGCGTTGTGAAATCAGCAAAGAGCCAGTCGCCTTTATAAAAAATTAGTGATACTGGATGCTCCCTAGATGTCAATCAACAGGGCTGATACAAACAGATTTTCAAACGACCCTTAGCGCATGTATTTTTAACAAATTAAACCATTTAAATTCAAAGGAAAATACTTCCTAAAGTAACAAGTTTTGTATGTATCAGGACACATACCAGACAGCTTCACCTCCAATTTTCTGATTTGTTCATTTCTTCTGAACAACTGGGATGAAAGATCCTCTCTGGAGCTGCTTCCATCAGAAGCCTTGGGAGAAAAGCAACACTCTGTAACTTATAGAATTTAGAAAAAGCAATCCTGCCATATATTAACTCTGGGATAATAACCGCTCTCCTGCCTACGAATAGCACTTGTTTTTCACATAAAGGGAAAAATTGTACTAGCACAGCAGAATGTGTAAAAAGTGCCGAAGGAGAAAACCACTAAGGGCTGAAATAGTGAGCTGTGCCAGGCTGCCTGCTCCCTGGAGCACAACACTTGGGAAGGAGCTGGGGCTGGGAACTGTTTGTCCAAACTATCACTGAGGAGATGGTGGAATGGAATGACTGAGGGGGAGGAAATCAGGCTCTACAGCACAGGCACCAGGAAAGGTCAAAGCGGAAGTCGTGAAAATCAAAGTAATTAGAAAAGAAGCAGTAATGCTCTTCAGGTGCGATAAGCTCGCTGAAGCCCTGATGCAGCAATCTGTCCATGCAAAATCCACTGCATAACTGACTTAAGATTCCTCTGGTGGTTTTTACTCCATAAAAATCAATACTAAGAGCAATTAAATGAATATTGATAAAACAACTAATTCTTGGAGGTTTTCTGAAAACCACTCAAGACTTCAGTCACTGCCTTTATTTGTTTTCTGTTCTCTAAACTTGAAGATGGTAAAGGGAATTTCTACATGAGAATTTTTTAAGAGCTAAATAAAAACCCCAGAAAAACACTAGACTAACATATTTCCATTATTAAATGTATTTAAACATTAGGAGCTCCAACTTTCTGCTTAACAAAACTGAAATTTCAGCTGAGCTTCAGAAAAAAATACGTAAGGCTCAACTGTGTAAATAACTTCTTCACTTTGCAGCGAGCAAACAGACGCTGCTGGCTCTGCAGTAGGTCCTGCTGGCTCCAGCAGTGGGGTGACACTACCTTAATCCAGGCTTTCAAAAATGTGACAGCCAGCCATCCAGGGCAGAGGTGCCAGAGCATTCCAGTTTCATTTAACCCATATGCTCCTGGAATTTTACCATTGTTTAAACAATGTTTTATAAYGAAAGAGAGGAACTACAACAGTTTTGAGTGCAACAACACTGCACACACATTTTTGGCAGAGACATACAATGTCTCAGGTAGAAAGAGTACCGGGAAGCCAAGAAGTAAAATGATGACTGACCAGTACCCAGCTGACTTTTCTAATGAAAGAGAAGCTGTGGCTGCCCCATCCCTGGAAGTGTCCAAGGCCAAGCTGTCCCGGGCTTGGAGCAACCTGGTCTAGTGGAAGGCGTCCCTGCCCATGGCAGGGGGTGGATGACCTTTAAGGTCACCTCCAACCCAAACCATTCTAGGATTCTATACTTCAGTAACTAATTTTAAAAATAGGCATCTTATATGTAACTACCACTTTATTCAGTATTTTATGTCTGTATATCAATGTTCTGTATTGAAACAGCTTTGGAACCCAGGTTTACATGAGAACAGAAGCCTCTGGGCAACTCCTATGCTTAACAAACATCTTCTCTTCAATATTTAAGTTCATCCAAGCTAATAACATATTTATGCATTAAGAGATACACTTACAAAGACATCACAGCACTATGTATTCAAATCACACACTAGACTTAAAATGGTTGTCCGCAAAACCGTAATAAAAATGCTGTCAAAGAAATCAGATTTCAAAGCAAGGTGTAACTCACAAAGTCGTCTCCGGAATCTGCTCCCACCGACGTGATCGATTCCTTACTGACAGACCTGGGGATGCGGGCGGCTCCTCCCGGCCTGGGAGCAACCGCTGCCTCCTCTGCGATCTTCTTTTTCAATTTGGCAAACATTTTACTGCTCTACAGCCCTGAAATATCCAGGTGCTTTGGAAAGCCAAGACCTCCAACGTTTAATATACTGACACTCTGTCTAAGGCTTCCAGATGCTGAGACTTAATTCTGTGCCTCATCCACTGGTTTATTGAATTTCTAGTTCCATTAAAGCCCTCACGGCCTGACAGTACCTGCAAATCAAGCAGAAACGGGTTCCACACTAAAAAATCCCTCCCGCATGAATCATTTAAAGGTAATCAAAACCTTTTTAACATCGCATCAACAACACGTTGAAAAACCGGGTCGTCCGGAGCAGAACCCGTTAAAGCCCCAAACCAACGGCCCCAAACGGCGGCGGGGCCGGGGCCGAGGGAAGCGGGCAGGTCCCCTCAGTCCCCTCAGCCCGGCCCCCACCACACGCGAGGGAGGCCCAGCCCGGCCCGCGGCGGCTGCTCTGCCCTGAGGCACCGAGGGCCCGGTCACGGCCGCTCCGCCGCGGCCCGCCCCGGCCCCGCCATCCCCCGGCCCCTCACCGCTCACCGCCCATGCTCTGCCGGGCCTCGCCGGTCCCACGGCCGCCGCCGCTTCCCCGGGCGCCGCCGACCCGGAAGCGCCGCGCGGGGCGGAAGCAGCGCCGGCCCCGCTCCTCCCTCGGCCCCGCTCCTCCCTCCGCTCCTGCTCCTCCCTCAGCCCCGCTGCTCCCGCTGCTCCCGCTGCTCCCTCCGCTCCCTCCGCTACTGCTCCTCTCCCCGGTCCCGCTCCTCCCTCAGCCCCGCTCCTCCCTCCCGCTGTCTACCCCCGGAGCGGACCAGGCGCCTCGGTACGAGCTTTTACCACAGTTTATTGACAGCACAGTCCGCCGGCGGGGCCGGGGCGGCGGCGGCCGGGACAGGGACAGCGAACGGCTCGGACACGGCACAACCGCGAACACCGGGCGGGAGCGGCCCCGGCGCGGCGGGGACAAAAGCGAACGGAAATCTGCTCCAAAGTCTCTGGAAAGGCTGGAAAGGCGGTGACGAGCAGGACGCGGGGCTGGCGCTCGGTCTCTGGTGCCCGCCCGGACCGGGTGTGTATGCTCCGACGGGGACAAACGACAGGTCCCAGTTCCATCGCGGCTTTTCCTTCTCCCCGCAGTGTCCAGCGGTAACACACACACGCTTCTTCCCTCCGCAGACACCCAGAACAACGGCACAGTCGCTTCGGGCATCACACTGCTTTGGCGATTACAGATCCCTTGCAAAAAAGTCCATTTGCTCCAAAAAAGTTTATTTATATATCTCTATATATTTTAAGGAAAATATCCGTTTTTACCAAAATACGATATACAGGCACACAGCTGTAAAATAACTTTAAACCAATTCACTATAAAATTACTTTTGGTAATAAATAATTTGATTCTCAGAGAGGCAGAACGCTCCCTGTACCTCTGCAGCTGAGCTGCCCGAGGCACGGTCCCTCTGCATTCCCGGAACGCTCCCAAATGCTCCCACCTGTGCTCCCCTCGTCCTTCTCGCTGGGCCTTGCCCAGAGCAGAAGCAACTTGTGCTTTTCATCCTGCATGAGGCAGAATCCTGCTCCCTACAAACCACTTCAATGGCAGAATGAACACGTGCCAAAAGCGATCTGTGCAGATCCTCCCAGCAGGGTTTATTCTGGAAGGAGCRGATGCTAGGACAGGGCTGGTGAGATCTGCTCTGGGGCTCCTGTGGGCCAGTGAGCTGCGCTGGGGTCTGCTCCCCACGGTAATGAAATCAGGAACAAAACATCTATGCGTATATCTGAGGCGAATTCAGAGACAGTCCTTAATCCCCAAAAAGATCTGTCAGATCAGAAATCTTGAACTAACTCTCCTCAGTCTTGGCATAGTAATGGTTTAGATGGGAAAACAAAAAGTGGCTGACTGTCACTCCAAAATCTAAAGCAGTTATGTGTGTCTCATGTGTTCCTCCTCGGTTCTATTAGTGGACATCCAGATCTTCAGAGCAYTTCAATACATTTGATCACAGAACAGTATTGCTCCAAAAGTCTGATATTACAGATCTAAGAGAGCCCCTTCAAATCYGGTCTGGAAAGCTCTGCCCTGGCTGCTGTGCCGTCTGACCTTACGAGGTGCACAGAGCAGCTTTCAGCTCTCTATACTACATTTTTCCCCTTGTTCATACAACTGTTCCTGCCTGCGGAGCTCCCTCGACCCCAGGAGCAGCCCCCAACACCACCAGGACTGAGCGAGGCTTGGCCGCTGCTGCACCACTGAGCTGCACTCTGACAGTTACTGAGGAACTGAACACAGGTAAAGCTTTCACGAAAGAAGCCCCAAGACAAAACAGTTGTTCAGACAGATTCCAAGATTTTTAGCTTCCGGAAAGGAGCAGACTTGCAGCACAGCACGGTTACAGCACACAGGTGGTGGAGCAGGAGAGGGGCTTCCTAACTCATGCCAGTGATGGGCTATGGGACAGCACTTCCATCCCATTCTTAGGGCAGAAGCCTGACCAGAGCTACTCAAGTTGTAGCTTTTTGAGATGATTAATTAAAGCCAAATTTCCTGTTGCTCCTATCTATTTCCTACGATCCTTTAAAGACATCTCTGCACATCTCCTTGGGGAACAGTCTTGAGGGGTTTAGTCAGTCATGACTTGACAGACATTATTTTGATGAACTACTCAAAGAAACATCCTGAAACTTCTCAAGAAAGCACTCCAGGGAGCAAGTCCTGTTTGCACAGCTCATGGAAGTTAGTGCTCCATTTAGCTTGTGCACAAAGCAAAATGACACATCACATCCCAAGAGGAATTAAAAAACAGCATTAGAGACTCATAACCCTGCATTCCCCTGTCACTGTTATTTTGAGAAGTCAAAGGGGAAAAAAGGCAACAGCGGTAACTTTGGCAAGATGTTCCAAAGCCAGCTGAGCAGGAGCACAAACCTACTGTGGGAGCAGGATTCATCTGAGCACACCACATGCAGGGAGTAGGGAGCCAGGCAGGAGCAGTCCCGTAAGGACACAGTTGGTCCAGTTCACCTTGTCCTCTCAATGYATTACATGCAGAATTTACCCCTTAAATTTGGCATTGCCTGGTGCTGGCAAGTCTTCTCTGCTAATATAAGCAATAAAGATACATGGAGAAAGGGAGAGTGAGACAAGAGGGAAGGCATCAGGCCTGAGAAGAAAAGGATTTTTCTCTTCTCACTTAAAAATGGTTCAGTCTTTGCTTCGCTTCCACACTGAGGACTGCAAGATACAGAAACCAGATTTTCTTCGGTACACACAAGCATACACCGAGAGGTACCTACGACCATAGCACAGA
Source organism: Amblyornis subalaris (assembly GCA_018881555.1). Classification (NCBI taxonomy): domain Eukaryota; kingdom Metazoa; phylum Chordata; class Aves; order Passeriformes; family Ptilonorhynchidae; genus Amblyornis; species Amblyornis subalaris. The sequence goes on from JACAXG010000076.1 coordinate 930,674, forward strand.
GCACACAGTAGCACAAGTTTAGAATGACTTAGTTCAAACAAGACAAGCTTTTACTTGGAGGGGAAAATATCAACATTTTCATCTTGAATGCAGTTGCTTTGGGTGGGAAGGGAGGGGGCTGGCTCAAAATCCAAGACCAGACACTCATCCAAGCTACAGCTAGAGCAGACAGAAGGTACGAGCCCTCTGCTTCCACAGTACAATTCCATACTCCTCCCAACACAACAGGAGTGAAATCTTTATCTTTGAACGTCCCAGAACCCGACCTTCTAACAAAGATCAGCAGGTAAGGAGAATTAGGAACCTCAAGAATGAAGTTTTGACTTGGACAGTCATTGCTGCTAAGTTCAACTTCTGAACTAATTTCCAAGGCCTATATTCTCCTCCTACATTCCAGCTTCTTGAGGGCTTTTTGTTTTGTTTTTTAAAAAGTTCATTCTTTGATGAGATCTACCTTGGCAAGAAGTAAAGAGAACCTCCTCGAAGGGCTGCAAACGGCAGGAGCCTCTCAGGTCACAAGCAAGGACTCCCCACTTCAGCCTGGCTAAACTGAAGGTGGGGACTACCAAGGATTTCCCAGTCAGTTCGCAGGCAAAATCCCAGAGGTTCACCAGCCCACATGAGTGGAATCATCATCATCATCATCACCATCACTCCTATGCTTGGAAACAGCATACTCTTTTCCACAGAGATGGAACCGAAATGAGAATAGCTTCATCAAAGCAAAAGCTAAAGCAAAGCAAAAGCATTTGTTGGAAGGCAGTGAGCTAGGGAAAACTCAATTCCCTTTTTCCATGCAAGCTGAACCCTGCTGTGAAGGAACAGCAGGCAGGGCAACAGATAACCCACCTCTCGCTGCTGCACTAACAGTTTCCTACATCTTTAGCCTCCACATACAATCCCACGTTTTAGCAACTGGGGACCTCCTACCAGGCAGAAAGGCAGGGATCAGCTTCACAGTTAATACATAGATCTTACCACTGTAATACATACARGGGTACCCACTCCCCTGGCTAATTAAGGGCTTCTGTACCTGAAATCAGTTATGAATTACTTCAAGGTCTAAGGGTAAGTCCCTGGAAACAGCAAATTACAGTGGCAGAAGAGCCATAACCTTTACTACAACCACAAATGATCCTGCAGCACCTTGTGGAATCCACCCAACGTGGCGTATGTGTGTATATATAAATTTTGTATATAGACATAGTAGTGGTTCATTCTTTTTAATACATATACAAGTACCTATACATATGTACATATTTACAATTTACACCAGCCAGTAGATGTATGTGTACTGTACATACACACACAAACGCCGAGAACACACGTGCACACACACAAACACACACTCRTTACAACAGACTCCACAGCCCGGGAAATGAAGTCCTGCCAGAGTCCAGAGAGCAGCACCAAGGGGGGGGGTCTCAATGTACCAGCTTCAAGATTGCTTAGGACAAACACGAGCATTCACAGGATTTTGTACACTTGGGAAATAAAGAATGGATGGTGCAAGCTTCAGCCCAGCTACAAAGAACCTTCATGCAAACTCCCCAGCTACACTGCAGCCATTCCTGCTGTTCCATACTGTGCTCCCTCAGTGGGATGGATCCATCAGTGCTGTTCGGGCTGACCAGACCACACCTTGGGTGATGCACAGCACCCAGGACTGCCATGACACTACACCAGTCACCAAGTTCTGCACTGTTTCCACCTAAGCACAGAGGCACGGCTGGGGTTCAACAAAAAGCACTGATCAGATTTGTTCTTTCACTTCTTTTCTGGGAGCCCATGGAGCAGTGACAATTATCTCTATTCCCTCTTCCTTGCTCACCCTGCACTGCCAGGAGCAGCCACAGCTCCTCTAGCTCTGCAGGGCAGGCAGTGCAGTCCCAAATGAGCCAGCCAGCACTTTTCCCAGCAGAGCCAGAACAGCCTTGCCCAGCCAGCCCCTTCCCATAGGCCACTGTCCTCCTGCACACACCCACACTGAGCTGACGGGCCGGGGGAGCCAACAGTGCTGCCACAGTTACAGCCCCTCGGTGCTCCTGGTTCCAAGGCGGGACTGAGCCATGGAGGGGGGAACATGCAAAACATCCAGGGGGTTACGGCAGCTCCCACTTGGTTTCACCTGCGAGGGGAACATCAGCACCTCTCCTGGGGCGCGGGGCTGCGGAACAGCGGGGTTGGACACACGAGTGACGGGAGGGGCTCGTACCCAGCAATGTACAGGATGTCCTCTGAGCTCCTTTCAGGGAGTGGTCATGCTGTAGGAGCCACACATTCCATCCACACATGGAAAGGAGGGGTAACACCTGCTGGAAATTCTAAACAGTACCTCAAACTGAAGAATGCCCCCTCCTGTGGCAGCAGCACAAAGAGCAAGATGCCCCACATGACAGTGAGAGGTGGGGGACAACTTTCTGGGTTTGCAGCGTGTTCACCTACTGACCACCTGCCCAACCGGGTCCTTGGCCAGCAGTACACAGTTCATACACAAAACTGCTGTGTCAAACTTATAGGGAGCATTAAGTATCTTTACAAATTCACTTCAAAGCACTGCTCCAAATGCAACTTAACTGTCCACAGTTTTGTCTCCTCACTTGCCTAAGACTGAAAAAATATATTTGTTATGAAGGAATCTGTGTTATTGCTATTGTTGGTTTGCACTGTGTGGYTCCATCTTTACCATTTCAAATCCAAACTCTTTGGGGATAAAATATTGGTTTTTTCTGTTGATTTTTTTCTTTCCAATTTCTTAAAATTGTATAAAAATAAAGGATTTCCACAAATGTGGGCTAAAGGTAACCAATAATACTTCTATGCTTAGGATCAGCTGTTGGAAATGTGGTTGACAGCCACAAGACCAGAAATAAACCTCTAGTGATTCTTTAGTTTAACATTTAAAAGACATGAAAACTTCTGCTTATAAAATTGACCCCATACAGAATGGAACAGCTCAACTAACAGCTGTTTATTATTACTTTTTAAAATAATGGTCCTAAATTTAAAAATAAAATCAAGTACTTCCTTTTATGATTTTCACATTATAAAACTGCACCATTCAAAATCTGTGGCCAGGGAATCCCCTTTGCAGTAAGACAGTTTCTTTTAATAGTCATCGAGTGTGTTTTCCAGGAAAACATTCCTAACATCCAGTATGGAAGCCAGCTCCAAAATGTGCTTTTGGAGGTGAGGATTCTCCACCGTTTCATCTCTTGGCAGCTGAGGATAAGATTCGGGGTAATTTCGAGTCTCCTGCTAGATGACAGTGAAAACAAAGAGAATCAGACACTCATTTCTTTCACACCTTCTAGGAAGAAGATTGCAAAAGGCCAATTTCACCCTAATCTGTTCAGTATGGCACAGGGAGAGAAAATATTCTAGAATTTTCAGTTTTCTCTTTCCATTGATGCAGAGATGGTCACAGTGGCAATACAAATGCCCATTCATCTGAGATAGTTATTGGTATGCTCACTGAAGCTTTGCAGGGAAAAAAAAGAAAGAAACCACTAAAAAAAAGAAAAAGTCTTCACCTGTACTTACCTACTAGACTGGAATTCATTTCTCGAAATTACAGACATTTAAGCATCTCCAGTGGGAGATTCATCTCATCCTAAAACAAATATCTAAGACACTGGGGGGCAAATGTCTCCCCACCAACACAGACCTGCTTCTTTTTGCTGATACCAGAGCAGCCCTGGTAGCTGATTTAGGCTTGGGAGAGCTGCTGGATGTCTGCAGTTCTACAATTAAATACTGCACCTTTCTGTCCTCCGCTCCCATTTTTTCCTGCAGTGTTTAAAATGGAGCAGGCAGTTTATATGCCAACACTCACATAAAATGGTGTAGATCCAGAAGCAGACTTCACTGTTGGCACAGCTTTAACCAACAGGGAAGGAAAATACCATCTTCCTATTTAGCTTATTCATTTACACTTCAAAGACCTTTCAAAACCCATTCACATGAACACGTTCCAGAAATAATGACCCACTCCTCCCCACTTCCTCTTATATTCTTGGTCTACACCTTTTTGGTTGTGTAGAAATAATAATCTTAAATTATTAAGAGGAATTTTTCTAGCAGACAGGGCTGTCCAGAGTGACATAAATAAACTGGAGTATGCCTGCTGTGTTATGTTCAGGACTGAGGCTCCTGCAAGCCAAAGGCTTCGTGCCTTTGGAGAGACACAAAGGCACAGCCTCAGTGCAAGCTGCAGGAACAGCATGTGAGCATCAGTCACCTTTCTCAGGTCACAGGGACGTGCTCAGCCCTCGGACCCTCCCACCCTGAGCCAGGGCAGTTCTACAGGCCCCAGCCTGGCGTTCCCACAAAGGCACAGGCATCCCTGCATACCCGGAAGATTTTGTGCATCCTCATAGTAGCCGAACAGAAGATAAATCTTGTGAGAAGCAAGCGAAGAAATTCATCCCCAAAAAACTGAAGAAAGGACTGATCTGTACAGAAGGCAAAGCAAGCTCAGTTTAGAAAGGCTTAACACCGCCCCCCCCCCCCCCAAGGCTCAGCCTTGCCTGTGGAGGCCATACCTATGGATCGGGAGTGGGTCAGCAGCTGGGCAATGTCCCGGTTGATTTTTCTGAGGTAATCCTGACACTTCTCCCACAATCCTCGGCGCATGCTTGATAATCCAGAGACAAACAGGAATGCCATTAACGGATTGTTCAGAAAGAGTGTGAAGAGGCTACCCCGCTGAGACTGATCTAAAAGAAAAAATAAATCAATAGACAAAGAGATACATTTGGCACATGAAACAGAAACGCTGTCCCTGCCACAGAATGAAGTCGCTCACCCGCTAAATTCCGTCACAGAGGAACTACTCCCTTGTGTTAGTTACACCTTCTCTCGTGCAGACCTGATCAATGACTGGCAATAAAGGCTTGCTGGAGATGTGCATTAACACCAAGACACCTTAACTGACTCTGCTCCCTTTCTGGGACTAATAAATCTGCCCAGAGTTCTAATAACCACCATCACCCCGCGCTGGGCTGGCAGTTTCCTCAGTCTCCGTGTGGGAGAGGCTTTGCTCCTAGCACTTGTTGGAGCCATCTGTAKAAATATCTTCACTGTTGGAATAAATTATTTACCACAAACAGTTGCTAAGCTTTATCATAGCACTTCAGGGACTGTTACCCTGATTTAGGGGTTATGTAGCGGCGAAAAGCTGTCATTTCCTGAGGAATCTAAGTTCTGTTTGGGATAGATACATGATGCAACTGCAACTTGTTGGGAAATGCAGTACTGCACATACCTTGTAATGCTTTTGGATATGCTGTTGGAGAAAGCAAGCACACCAATGGTTGTCCAAATAAGTTTGTGAAATTCTGTAACAGATAAGAATTTTGAAGTATTGATGGTCACTTTGCTTGCCTTTAATATACAGCAAGTCAAGGGTACAAATCATATTAATGACAGAAGACAATAATGCCCCTCACACAGCTTGGCAGTCAGCCTAACAAGTTCACTTACTCAGAGATCACAGCACAGGAGGAATATAACCAACTACCTTTTAAAGGAATTACAATTCTCTCATTTCATTGCTACTGATGGCAGACACTAATTTTATGGAAATACAGCTTTCAGTAGTAATATATTACTTGAAAAAAAAAATGTTCTGCAGTAAAAGTGAAAGCCATTGGCTTTCAGGTCAGAACAGCTTTGGCATCTTCTCTAAAAACCAGCTGAACTGCCCAGTCAAAACCCTTTCTTTCCCCTTTTCTTTCTAGCAGGAGGAGCTATGTCTAATGAAACAGGAGGGCCCAGAGGACAAAAGTTTTAAAGTAAGCTTCCTTTAGAGCAAGTATGTCATAACCTTAACATCTCCTGTACTGAAACCTCATTTCACAACACTCATTTCATGCCCCTTCCACCAGCACCTTAAATATTGCCAGTGTCCCATTGCACAAGATTTTCTCCAGAACCTGAACCACCACCATTGTCCAGTTTCACTGATATTTACCTGATAACAGTCCTAATGTGTATCTGTCTGGTGGTAAACAATTATCATAAAGGGAAAAAACCCAAAAATCATGTACACAACCTCAATAACCTCGTTGTCACCATAACAGCTTTCTTAAAACTGAAGGCTTGCAGAGCTATAGAAAATGTGATTGTGTCTGCATCTCCACTCAGAGCACAGACTCAAACCATGCCTCCAGAGCACACGAGTGCCACACACGTCTGCAGATTAGATCCTTAGAATTGCAGTTTACAAGTGTAAGACATACAACACCAGAAGTATTTGCTTGTGTAGAATCCTCAAAAAGCTAATTTTTAAATTCCTTTTGGCCTCTGCATAATTCAAATGAACCTTCCCTTCCAGGCAGTATATTTCAGTGAAATCAGTTTTACAGAATTAATTTAATCTAGATCTGCTAAATATTAGAGACAGAAATCTAGTCTAATCAAAATAAAACATTTCCCATCTCTGACAGAGTGCTGAGTAGTCCCAAAAACTCTTCTAGGTATTAGGAGCCCACGGAAGATTGATAATGCTTGATACTAAGGTTTSATCCCCAATGAAGAAACAATGACAATTCCCTTGCAGACAGTAACTGGAGGCCAGCCCAGGAATTGGTGAAAGAAACACTTCCAACTCCAGGAGTCACCCCAGACACCCCAGTGTGAACTGAACACACACTGGCAGGTTTTACCTTCTCCAGTAACTCATATGCTGAGTACTGATGAGCAGACTGACATGTTTAATTAATTCCATCTTGTGTCAGTCAGTTACAGACTGACTGAGGCAGATGTGTCACCAGTGAGAACAACCCTGCAGTCCAAAAGCCAAGAGCACCCCCAGCTGCCCTGCATGTCCCAGGCACTGTCTGAGAGCACTCTGGACACTGTCCCAGCAGAGGTTAAGCCAGGAAAACCTGCCCTGCAGTCCAGATGTTGACAGCAGCTCTGGATAAGGAATGCTCTACCCTTCAGTGCATGGATGACTCCAAAAAGGATAAACCCAATTTTGTTTCAAAATTCACTCTGTTTTTTTCACTTCAGTATTCAAGTTTTCCAGCAGAAGCATGGCTGCTTTTTACAAGGTATGTTGTGTACATCTCTTTCAAAAAAAGAACTACCCATCATGTCCAAAAGAAATCACTTCACACATAAGCTTTGCTAAGCTAAGTATTTATACCACATCACTGACGACAAAGGCCTTGCATTCTCACTGGATGGAGGTTTTGGTTTGGTTTGGTTTGGTTTGAAGACTTTGCATTTGACCATGATCCACGATCCTAGACAACCACAGCTACAGAAAGATATTGATTTAAAAATATTACTTCATCCACATATGCAGTGGTAACCTTCAAGAACACACAGCCATCTATATATAAATGGAAGTGTTAAAAAAAATTCACGGCTTTCAGTAGATATGMTCGATTTGCAGTTATCTTCCACTTTCAGCTAAATATACAGGAGAGGAAGCTGTTCAAGTGCCGCTGATTTGACGAACTGGCAAGTCACTTCCTGGCAGGACTTACTTTCAGTCATCACCATTTAAGCCCTCCAGAGAGAGGGAGAGGACGGGAATGCGTGCAGGAGAGCTGCAGAAAAAGATGTGTGAGCAGTTGCTGTTCCTGCCGGTACTGCTGGCAGTGACATTTAAATGTCAGGATAGCTCCTGTCCTATCAGGAAAGATCAGAGCAGCCATGTGGAAAAAAGTCAGTACTGACTTCAACTCCTCACCCAGTTGCACAGTCACACAGAACCTCTTTGTTCGTGCCAGTGCTTGAGCCTCCAGACACCTCCCAGCCCACCCGGGGACAGTCACAGGACAGCCCTGTCAGAGCACTCTGGGGACAAGGATCCCAGCACGATGACAGGCAGGAGCATACAAGGGCTGGAAAACACTGACCTTGAGAGCTCTGCAATGTACCTTCAGTGGAAAACAAAACAAGACACCTAAACCCATCCCCACACACGTCTGCCTGCGTTCACTGGCAAGAGATGGGGAAGGTGAATATCACTTCTGAAACGCTGAACAGATTTCTTTTTAGGTTCCTCACAGTTATGCCCACACTCTTCTGATCTATGTCAGTTCTCCTGGCAGCCACTTCTATAATTCTGTCCTGAAATGCTTCCAAAGTTCACATTTCTGTGCTTTCACACTGGCAGAGCTGGATGCTCTCCACCAGCTGTGCTGAACAGACTGGTGGGTTTTACACCACTGACGGTCAGTTTACTGCAGAACAAGGAAAAGAAACTCAGCGGAGGTTACAGAGCTGCTTATTGTGTGCCCACAAAATCTAAAGAAAATTTAATTATCATATTTAAATGTAATACAAAAAGCAAATTCTACTGTAAACACTTGACAGTTATTCTCACAAGACCTACAAATCCACATGCGGAAATCCATTGCCCCCAAACAGGTCCTTTGCTCTAAGCTGTCCACAGAACCCCAGTCTGTCCAGAGCTGGAATCCCTTACTCTCTTACAGAGCTGATCCACTTGACATCTTTCAGCAATTCTATGAGACAGGAAGGAGGTAAAAAAAATGAAACCAAACCAAAAACCAAGCCACACTTGTTCCCCTGAAACAAAACCAATACCCCTATGTTATACTGAAATGAATGTCAGGAAAGAGCAGAGGGAATTAAATCCCTTCCAAATGCTCACTTTCTCAGAAAGACAAGTAAATAATTCCAATTGTGTTTTCCTCCATTTAAATGGGGAAGGGAATTCAATAAAAAGCAAATTTGCTCTGAAACATGGTGTGGTGAACTTAAATAAAGTGGTGTTTAAGAAGCCCTCTGAGATACATTACACTACAACAAACCAAAGACCCAWCAGAGAGGCCAGATCATTATCTGACTGTCAGGCAGGAGTTCCCTGACTCAGTACAGAACTATCCCAAGTCACACTGACCACTGATTTAGTACCTCTCCTTGGCCAACACATGCCTCTAAACAGACAGCACAGCCTGTGGACACTGAACAAGGCACAAGTTCCTCTGGCCACTAGACGTCCCTGTTCCTCCTCCGAAGTGCAGCTGTGGATGTTCCCTTCCCTCACTGCGCGTAACGGAGCTATAAAAAGGGAGACAGAAGAAGTGGCACTTTCTCCAGATATAGCACATTCTTATTACCCCATTCATGAATGAAAGATGTGTAATGCTCTCTAGATTCAACTGGCCACCACGAGTGCAATGCCTGCTTCTGTGTTACCCGAATTGCAGATTCTCAGAGGTGATTTGGCATGGAGCAATTCTACTGTAAGTCCAGAGCACCCTAGGAAGGAGGCTCCGTGTCCAAGCAAACACCACTCTACAGTAACACTGGATGCTAATTTGAGTCTTGTTACTTCCTTGGTTCAGACACTTTTCAGACACAGATACTTTATAAGATCAGGCTCAATGCTTTGACTCCTTTCTGTTGCTTAAAAGCAACTGAATGTTGGATGACTGGAAAAAAGAAAAGCACATTAGTTATCTCCCTCCCCCATGCACACACACCGAGATTTGTCTTTGGTATAAAACAAAAATAAACCTCCCACCAGAGACCTTGGAAATCTTGAACCTTTTTTCCCTCCAGGAGGATTTATTACTTTCCAATGAGCGGCTGTTCATGTGCTTCTTCTTGTTCCTATTCATAGGGTCAGATCCTGACTAGCATGCACAACCTCAAAAGAAAAGAAAGACTGAATACAAACTGTTTAAAAAAATAGCCTGTTAAAAGTGTAAGCTAACTAGGGGTTGGCACTGTATCCTACCACACGAGGAGCTGCCTCCAAGGGCCTTACCTTGTAGGCAACACTGTTGGAAGAGTCCACGATGATGAACAAGGGCTTTCTGGTGAAAGGGTAGAGATCTCCAGGGTGAAGGCTGCAGAGAGAAAGGGACACCTCAGAGCACCAGAACTGCTACACAGCTCTGACACTGCACAAGTGTCTCAGCCACACAGCTGCTCACATCCAGATAAAAAGCAAGCAGATTCCCCACGCCTCAGTCCCCAGAGTCATCCTCAGACAGTAACTGCACAACAAAGTTGGTATTGTCTATAACATGGGCTGTGGGACTTCTTACTAGTTCAGGAGATGCTTGCCTTCTTGAGACGTCATCCATCATTAATCTGAAGTTTGCCAGCAATTAAGAACTTATATTAACTCACAGTAAAGTTGAAATGTTTAAATAATCATTTAAAGTTGCATATTCATTTCTAAGTGTCCAAGCCAATCTCCATTATGATGTCCTGCATCGAGGCATTTGAATTCCAGAGGCTTTCATTCTAGCATTTTTCTCTATTAAAGACAAACTCTTCTGAATCTGCAGRTGTCACACCACAACACTCACCAGTGCATCTCCTTGTAGGACTGGTTTCGCTTGTGGATCGCGTCCCCATTGATGATGTCCCGGTTACTGTTTGTCAGAACACCCCCAAAATCATACGGACCTTCACGGGGGAAAAAGAAAGCTAAAATCAGCAGGGGCAACTCGCCTCTGTTAGACATTTAATGATTACGTGAAAGGGCAGAAGCAACAACAAATCCCAGAAAACTAAGGGAATCTGCACTACCGCAGTTGTAAGGAGGGGAGAGAGGAATGTGGAGACTTCACTAACTACATATTCCATTTTATGCTTTTTTAGCAATTTCAGCATCTATCAAATAGAAACAAGGAATGCAACTTCATAACTTCTATTTAATTATTCACTAGTTATCCACAAGCATAATGCAAAAGATCTAAATATTGGCTCTTGTTACACTATAGAGAAAAAAGATTAAAACCCATTACACATCTGATACAGAAAAATCAATACCTTTGTAAAATTACTGTATGAGTTTGCATATTCTAGATTCAGAATTTGATCAAAAAATAAGGCTAAATGAATCAAAAATAATAGAAATATTATTATCATTTGCAGTTCTAACACTGCAAAGGGGAGAAGAGAAAGCTCAGAGAATGACAAAAGGACTAAAACAGCTTTAACCAGATTTCAAATCTGTAGCAAAGGTTTGTATTTTAAGATTTCAAAGTCAGAATTCACAATTTTCACATGCACACCCCCTGGACATGTGTTCCCATGGTAAACTGATGAAATATTCTGCTAAATTTGCACAACTGAGCTACCCCCTGACTGTCTGATGGAGAGCAAAGATGAAAGCAATGGCTATAAAAAATATCAAATCGTACAAGATATTAAGAAATATTTCTGCCATTGGTATGGGTATGAAATGTCACTAGCATTAGTAAAATAAAGTATTAGGGTTTCCTCATTCTGTCATACATTTGCAAAGTTGGTTGACCCATATTTGGCCACCAAATGCAATTTTTTCAGGTTTGGATACAAGGCACCTTTCCATTTAAGGGAAGCTTTGGGGATACAAAACCAGGAACAGAACAAACATTAATTCAGCACTGTTACAAACACCTCACGTGGTCTGCCAAACACAGGGCTTGCAGGCGATGGACACTGCAACTTGCAGCTGCTCTCCCTTTTAATAAGGCAGGACTGTGTGCAGAACACACCACCTTATTAAAAGAATGCAGTTGTGATGGACTCATTGAATGAAAGCTGCACTCTGGCTGTGCAGCTCTTCAGGTGACTGAGCCTGGATGCCTCTGCCACAAGTTCTTAAGCTGAAACAACACATGCAGAGAGGGGGACATACCACAGGCCTTAGAGAACACACTTCAGTTAGGACCTATCACCAAGTTGCAGCAAGAAGTAAAATGTTGAAAGCGTTAAAAAAATCACTGCCACAATCCAAAGCTGACAGGGATTTTTTTTCTTTTAACATTTTGAGAGCTCTATAAATCATGCACTGGGAAGGACAAAGCATGCATCTTATAAAGGAATGCAAGTCTCAAACAGATGAGGTTTTTACAATATTTAGGATGTTAAAAAGTTATTTTGATTTTTTTCTTGAATTGTATAAACAGATCTTTGGACTGTGTTTACTTCAGCCAACCAGTTTTCAGCTTTTACATTGCAGCTGCATCCAAATATTCTGCTAGATTGCAAAGAACACAAGGGTGAGGTGAGGGGAATTGTCAAAAATCATGAGAAGGGCTTGAATTGTCAGGTTAATGAACGTGCAAATAGACCAGTCCCTGCAGCTGCTTCAGTCCTTTCACCACCCATCTCCTGGTGCCGGGGATTGGGAAGAATCACAAAGTGCCACTGAGCYGTTTTATGAACTTTGTGCTGATGCATCAGCTGAGCCACGTGGTCTTCAAAATTGGGGAAGCTTTTAATACTTCAGATGCATCAAGAACTGGATGTGTCCTTTGAAAAGTTCTCAGGTTAATGCACACTAATTAAAACACAAAGATTTAATTATTGTTTGTGGAAGAAAAAGGCTATCTTACTAASTAGACAGGAGAATCAAATTGACTTGTCTTTTAAAAGGAGCTTTGTGACATCTTTCTGGGTCACTTGTCCTGGAACATAAAGAGAATTCAAGCCCTGTTCATGACAGGGAGCATTCCTTTATTGTACCTTCACTATCCGAACGACCTGATGGAAACACGCCCGTGGCAGACAGGTAAATCAGCAGCACACTGTTGGCAGGCAGCTCCTGGAATGCAAACAAGGGGAGAGCRGCAAGGGAAGAAAGGGACAAGTTTATTTTAATATTGAATCATCCCCTTCATAAATACATTGTCATTATAATTGTGCTGCTCCTGCTTCTGGCTCCCCTCCACTCTGCTCTTGGTACGTGTATCTGCCCTGACCCATCACAAACACCCCTTCCAACAGGGCAGTCCCCAGACAAAAGTGTCACCTGATGAAATGTCTGTAACTTTTCTCCACACAGACCTCTAGGCTGGTATCAGAGCTCCAAGCAGCACTGAGAAAGCATCTGCTTCCACACAGACTCTTTTACTATCTATCCAGATCTGAGGCTTTTCAAGATATGGAACCCAAAAGTCGCCAAGATCCTTGCAGACCCCAGCTTCCAAACAATTCACAAAGGAAGCTTTGTTTCCAAATACTCCAGAGTCTGCAACATCTGCCTCTTCCCCCCTCAGCTGAACAACAAGCACAACRCATCCAAGTTTCTGTATAGACCTGTAAAAGAAATCTATTTTCCACCTTTCTAACGGGCAGTATGCATGACGGAACAGATGCTTTTAATTCCTCCCAAAGGCTGAGCATGCAGGCACCCAAAATTCTAAAAAGGATGCACTTCCTTCACCTCACCAGCTATTTCCTAAAACAAACTGAAACTATGAAACTAGTTTCTTTATAGGATTCATATTCCAGTTTTACTACTAAATCCTAAGTTGCTGACTTGTACAGTCAGAATTAAGCATAATGTGCCCAGCACCTTTATTAAATTAAATAAGCACCACAACTGCATTAAAAAAAATCTACAAATGTATAGATTACTGGCATGTGGGAGAGCAGTGGATAAGAAAAAAAGACAGGCAGATAAAAATACAGCATCTTCAGGAGAAATACAGTTCAAATGGGATACAGGGCTGGAGATTTAGCAGCTATACAGTGCTCAAGAGCAACATTTTCCTGATGTACTTCCCTGATTTTGAATTGTGCTTGGCATGATATGAAGTAAAAGAATACTCTTAAGATTTTTCTGTTCTCCAGATCAGCGGAGATCTACATTTCATTCAGTATCACATACAATCCTGGGTATTTTTTATTACAAATAAATTCACCAATTTCACAAACCTTAAATGATGCTGCTAAAAATGTATATAGCTGGCTAAAAGTTGGTTTATAAAGTAGGTATTTATGGGGGTTTTCCCGCCTGGCTGGTTTCTCTGTTGACTCCTGTTAAAGAAACAAACAAAACACTACTCAAAAACCCCAACACAGATATTATCAAAGCAGTTTCTTAACCCTCTAAGTTTCTGTTTATTAGAATATTCATCTCCAACACACTTCCCACACAAATGGTCTGCCCATTCTGTGTTTCCTACTACACAGTAAAGCAAGATACACAGTATTCAAACCAGAACTTTATATTATCCCTCACTGAAATTTGTTAGCTAAATCTTTCTTATTCTCTAAAGCATCACCCAAGAAAAGAGTGACAAAATTCACTCTTCGTCTCAGTTAAATAAATTTAAATATTCACATTTCCTTTTGGCCCCAGATAAAATACTTTATGCTTTCTCTGAAGGGGACATTAACTTTCAGATGACTTAGTAATCTGATGAGTCCATGGGTTTGAGCTACACTTCACTAATTTCTAGTAAGAATTACACCACCTTTACTAACCTGCTCTGCATAATGACAACACTGAAGGAGTACACTATTTAAAACCAATCAATCAAACAAAAAACCCAGCTAAGACCTGTTGCCAGGTTTGTTACAGAAGTGGAACTCACCTGCATTCCAGGTTTATTCATTTGTGACGCCAAGTTCATCGGTTCCCTCTCCAGAGCTTGCAGCATTCGGAACATGTCAATTGTTAATTCACTGAACTTGACCTGCAAGAGAGGCAAACAGTTTATTCTGCCAGATACACATTAAGCAGTATTTCTTTGGAATTATCCAGCTAAGAGACTTCACTGCACACCAGAGAGACCATTCTCTCTCAGGGACCAGTCAGTGCCATCTTTGAATCCCTAAAGAGCTGTGCATGACTTCTAGAAAAGCTCACGGAGGACAAAGTCTATTTGTTACTGGCCTATCAGGCCAAGTCACTGCCATGCAGACTCCTGCTTCCAAATCACAGACTTCTCTGGGATGTGTAAAAATCAGGTGCTGAAACGGCTATGTACTGTGAATTCAGACAAAATCTGACAAAGATACACAAAGCGTAGTTTAGATACAACTCCCTTGCTTACCTGGAGAGCTCAGAGAGAAGTCATGAAATTTGTAYAACTTCACTATCATTATCATCTAAAAAACAGGACCTTGAATGTCTTTTGAAAACCTCTTCCTGTTGCCACTGAAGTCGCAACAAGGTGGAGTATGTCATGTAAAAGCTTAAGTCAAGCTTTTTCTAGATACATCTTAGAGGCCTCTCATGCYTGAATGTTATTACAAACAATCCAGTATAAGAAAATCAATTGTATCCACTTAATTGACATGATGAATATAAGCAATCAGAGGTCGATACCACAGGTCTACTATCTAAGATTTCACTTTTAGCTCTTATTTCCTAGAACCCTCCCCTCTTGCTGCCACTGCAAACATCACAATAAAAATATTTCATTGATCTCCTCTATTGGAATCTCTGTTGTATGATCAGAAGGGATGTCATAGGGGGKACTCCAAAGATGCAAGCCCAGGTGCCCAGAATTTCCTTTACCTGGTTGTTGCAGTTGCCAATAATGAGTGCATCTGCAAGAGCAAGCTGTCCCACTATCATCCCCTGCTCCAGCAACGGAGCTCCCGTCTCAGAAAGCCTGTTAGAGGTGATTACAATGGTGTTGTCATCATTTAAAACCATGACAGGGTCTGCCTAAAAAAAGCAACCAGAATAAATCAAGAATTCAGGAAAACATACAGATTTGCAGTCAGAGAGAAGTCCAAAGGTCTTGTTACTTACTATCAACATTTCATAACTGAGGCAGCTTTTTTAAATTACTTTGCCATACATGTATTTGTATATTTGTAAGCAAGCTACAGGGTAATGCCTTCCTACCTGGAAAAGCAAAGTTCTTAGGGACTGCAAGAAATACATGGTACAAGCACATGAAGGTACAGCAAAGAGAAAAGCATACTGCCTCTAATGACACAGACTCTGCTTCAGCTTCTCTATACCAGAGGAGTCAAATGTCATCAACAACTTTACAAATTCATGCAGAATAAACTAAATATTCCTACATTCAGAATAATTTTGATTTGCCTATTTTAGTCTGCCTTCCCTTTGCAGAAATGAATAGCAAAGGATGTGAGTGAATAATGCTGCCACTCATTCTGGCAATATTTAAATACTGATGTTAACACATGTCAGTGGTTAATGGGACAGGCATGCTGTCCCTGCACTTGAACACCTGCTTCCCTCACAGACCTGGTCATACAGGAACACTTCTGTGAACAAGACAGAAAACTTTACTTTGAAACAAACAACTACAAGGGAATGGTATTCTCACCTCAATAAATGCTGCCACTTCCTGAAGAACCAGGTTCCACTCCACCTGATCTTCAGTATTGAAACGATGAGTGTAGTCCTCAATTTCATCTGACAGCTCCTGATGTAAACAGTCCAGAGACAGACACAGTCACTCATAAACCCAGACTTTAACAGGCAGTCAGTAACCTTACATTTGGTTAGCTATCCTGGCCTTTAAGAATAATAAATAAATAAATAAATTCCTTGAGAACATATGCAGCACACTTCTGACTAACATGCCAGCCAAAACGCGCTCTTTCAGCAGACAGAATGCCAACGTTACACTGAGTTCTGGCAATGCAATGTCTTTTAAGTAGGTTCAAATGCAAAGAATATCTGGAGTTAAGTATAACTATCCCACTCACATACAGCTATGTCACTGGTTATTACCATAAGCTATGGATACCAAGGATTCAAATTTCAGCTTGCAAGTAACTTTAAATACACTGAGAAAGGGGATGGTGTGGCTGGTTTAGCTGTGCTAAGCTAAGCTTGCAGTTCAAGGGAGCTGTGACACAGACAGCAGTGCAACCTACACAAAGCTGTCAAGCCCAGGAGCTGCTTGAAGTGAGGCTGTCAGAGGGGCTGGGAAGCATATGCTGTGGGGAGCAGCTTGCTGTTCCTTTGCTGCACTTCTAGGCCACCTCCCTGTCTGGGCTGCAGCTATTGGAATACTTTTACTTGCTGTTCTAACAATTCTACCAAATAATTTTTGCTTARAGTGTCATTATTAACTGTCTGAACCACAGAAGACATTCACCATGTTGGATGTCAGATAAACAAGAAAAGCAAGGACCAGCAACATCCTACCCCTCAGCACCTTTATCCTGATTTTGACATACCTTCACGAGGTCCTTTACGACATCCATTTTGTTGAGCAGGAGACAAACCACTATAAACCTTGCATAGTAACGCAGCTTCTTAACCACTAATTCAGGCCTAAACACAACAACAAAAACACCACAGCCAAAKTTGAGAATAAAATAGAACAGAGGTAGGTAGCAGGGGTAAGGGAAAGGAGGAGTTTAAGACCAGAGCAAGTATTCACAGATTAAAACACTCACAGATTAAAAGTTCTGACTGAACTCATGTGGTGATGAATAGCTACCTGGCTGATTAGAGGTTCATTTAAAATTGAGTACAGGGACACAAAAAATAATTTAAGAAAGCCAGAGCCTCCTCCTTCTCCACAGTCTCCTTACGTGACAAGGGCATGGGAGTCAGATATCACAGCTGGCTCTTCAAACCTTGCTGTACTGAAGCACAAGCTGATGTTCCCCTGAAAAGCCTGACCAGAATCAAATGGATTCCTCTGCTTCAGCCCAACTGACCGATCTTCCAGCCAAAGCATTCTGGGTCCCAGCACTGATTAAAAATGACAAAACTTCRGGGTAATGGCTTTCTACCCAGGACCAGGTAATAGAATATTCCTCCAGTCATACAGCAAAGCTCTTATTTATCCTGAAGTTTTCTATAGCGGCAGGAGGATTAAAAGTAACTTCCTTCAACAACATGGATTTTATCCCAGTTATGCTCCTACAGTTTACAGCTCTTTGCTGTTTCCATACACTTTTCTAGTCTTGAAAAAACAAGGGCCTCCATTCAGACATACCTGTCTTCTTTGTTGACTTGGGAGTAGTACGACCTCTGCCTAATTGCTGAGTAGAAGGAGAAAGCCTCATTGAGATAGCTGGTTTCAGAGGTGCGCAGGCTGCAGGGGAACAATGGGATCAGCTCACTGCCTCAGAGGGAAAGCCATGCCAAACCCTCCCTTCCTGCCCCCTCAGCCATCCTGTGCATCCATAGCAAAACTCCCTCCTCAAGTAACATCATACGAAAGCCAGACTCTCATTCTGGGAAGCCAGATGTCAGAGCCTGGATCCCATTTCAGATAACAATCAAAGCTGCCCATCTTGCACCCACATGTACAGGTGATGTATTCACTGAACTGTTTAAAGAACATTAAGCTCCCAAACTTGTAAATCACACATGCAACACGCATGGAAGACACTTTGGAGGCATGAACAAAGTCCTTGGGCAGTATCAGTGTGACCAGCAATGTGGCACCAGACTCACAGGGGCCTTTCCCTGCAGCACCCCATGCAGTCCCCAGGGCTTTCATTCAGAAACAGGCATCATGACTCAGCACAATCACTGACTCCTCCTGACTGAGTATCCAGAYGTTCGGCATGAAGCTGCCACTAACCCTGCATTGCCCACTGAATCCTCTTCTGTGCTTACTTACTAATAATGGTAATAGAGCTGCCCAATCTTGGAAGCAATTTCCCCAATTTGCCACCTCTTCAACCCATACCGATTGTCCAATACTTGTCTATTTCGCAAGAGAGAAAAGAAAGATTAAAAGGCATTCCCAAATTTCTCAGAAAATCCCACCAGACAAGACAAAGAGCCATTGCAGGGCCAAATTCAGCTTTCGTTACCGGTGCAGCACTGCCAGCAGCAGCCCCTCACAGAGCCAACAGCACACACACCCCACAATAAGGACCGTTTATCTTGCATAGACTTGAGAGAACCAGACATAAGCGTGTTGCACAAAATACACACAACAAAAGGTCACAACTTCCCAGGAGAACACTCAGACTATGCAGCCAGAGGAAGGTGTGAAGGATCAGAGCCCACGCTGCAGCAAGAGAGTTCACACCGTTCCAGATTCTGCTCTGCAGAATCCATCACCTCCTCAAGCAAGAAATTAAAGCACYACACACTCAGGTAGAGCAAAAGAGTTTGTTGAAAAGTCACACTGAAAACTCTGCAACATTTTAATTCAATAGACTGTGAGCACTGCAGGAAGCGGCTGTTCCCTCCCTTCATGCTTGAACAACACAGTGAAATCTCAGTCTCAGCTGGGGCCCTGGGCATACCAGAGATTAAAGCTGCACTTAAACCCACACAATACATCTGCCTACAGCATTCCCTTACCGATGCTGCTGTTGGAACTTCCAGAGTTTGGTGTAAACATCAAATGTTCGCCCAAAATAGGATTGCCACTGCTTCTGCCCATACTGAGGTAAATCCCTGCAAGAGACAGTGACAAAAGCAGTTAGGGAGCAGAATCCAGTCAACCCAACATGACACCAGCATGTCAGTGTCAAAGTCAGAACAGCTTTGTTCAGGATTCACTTGACATACTTTAGAATTCTGCCTGCAGCCGGAACTACGAGAACCATGATTCCCGGAGTTCCTCTGAACCTGCTGTTATTGGATCTCTCCAAATAGGAAATGACCATGTTCCTACATGCAACAGGTGTTTGAAAAACATCTTACAATCTTGCTAAAAGATAAGTAATTTTATGGTTGTATGCACAGAAAGATGAATTGGACTCTTAAAATATAATAATWAAAAAAAAACCCTACCCAAAAGCAAGCAGAATAATCTAATGGAAATTAGTTCATTTAGACTGATAATATTTATTGCTAACCTTTTTTAAATGGATAAGGCTGTTTGCTGTCTTTCCAAAACAGGGCCTATGACATCACAAACAAATCTGCTCCCCAAATGTCACCAGGTCAGGCCAGCACATGGATGCACTCAGTTAACATTCACTGGGTTGTGTTACATCATCACCACACTTGCCACCCTCTAACTCATTGTTAGTGACAGGGCACAACCTGAGAACTTCTGTTCTTTTCCTCGGCCTCCAGTGCTACAAGGCGAGTTAGCCAACCCCATCCAGTTCTGCTTTCCTATCTCCACTGCATTTCCATGCTGTGGTGTATTTCCACCCCACAACTATGATGTATTCCCAAGGATTTTGGCTTTAAAGGTTTGTGCTCTCGAACCTCAGTCCTCCCGTCATCTGGGAGTGATCTGAATCTTGGAACAAATGCAACAGAGGAGATCAAACCCCTCCATCTCACCGAGCACACGTTCCCCACAAATATACACCGAGCCGGATTCAAAGGAGGTGCACAACTCTACAGGTGGAAGTAGAACAGCTTTTCCAAGACAGCATCATCTTTCATTTGATTCAAGAATGATTTCTGCAGGGAATGCTGTCTCAAATCACTGTGCTGGTTCATGCGCCACCTTCAGCAGACGGGCACAGGAAAGCAGCACATTCCACTTCCAAGCCTGGAGGGTAGAGACCAAGGGAAGCACCACCTTTAGGAACCCTTGCCATGTCCTCTGAAGGAGTCAGAGAAGCAGAGCAGTACACACCATTTCAGAGCAGCATTCTGGCCTGTTTCTGCTCACTGTAATTGCTTTAACAGCACCCAAGGTAGGAAAGGAAATTTATATTCCTTTGCTCGTCAGCCAACTGTACTTCCCACACAGCTTGAATGTACCTAGCTCAGCTACTACAAGTAAAATGAATCCCTTACCAGCCATGGCTCTCACCAGCCTGCAAAACCATTCCAGCACTTGGTACTGATATTCCATAAAGATGCCAAGGAATCTGGGCAGAATTTTGCCAAATTAAAAACAAAAAAATCCCCTCAAGCTTGCAATTGGCTGCTCAACACCTTGGAACACACGTTGGTGTAGCGAAGGGTAAACAGGAATATAAACGTGTTTCAGGGTACCAGCATCTTCATTCAAATACAGCCTGATACAAACACATGCAAATTTAAAGCTTTTACTGCAGGGAATGATTCACCACCTTCTCTCATTGTAATAGATGTAAACATTTTAGCTAAACAAAAGAAGCTAAGGCACTGTCAAAACATACATCCAAGATATAGTGCAGACTTTGATACAGCAAGAAGTAGCTTTAATTAAATTAGCACATCCACAAGATTTAATGTTAAAAAATAAAAAGTGAATACAAACACAAAACAACACTAAAATGAATAATTTTTTAAAAATTACACAAATCAAAGTTCCCTGGCACTAACTTACAGAATGACTGAATTAGCAAATTGACTTGGAAGAATCCTACCAGTAGTAAAATGGGCTGTCTAGGCCAAGTTGCTCAGGACATTTGAGTAAAGGTCTAGCACATAGGAACAAGAAAACACCTTTCTCTCAGACACTGAGAAGTAGGTGTGTGCACAAATTAAGAAGTAAGCACGTAACCATAGGCTGATCATGCTCCTGCATCTATCCCTCATCAGTGAGCTAATTAATATGCTCTCTATACCTCACCTGTCACCTTCCATGCCACACCTTCCTCTGCACAAGCCTAAACATTCCTATAAAGCCCAGCTCAATTCACTGCACTGCATTAGATTTGAGCATCTGAAAATTAGTACTGTTTTAAGAAGTCTCTGTTTGTACAGTGTCCATGTGTTTGGCCACTGCTGTCCACAGCCGCTGCTGGGTGTCCACACGGATATTCCTCAAGCAGCCTGCTCGCCTAATTGCAGCTGGCATAGCTGCACAATACCATGGATTCCTTGGCTCCCCAGGGAACGGGAAAGATCTCCATGGAAACAGACAGTAGCACTTGTTCTTTTGATAGTATTCTGACATGGCTCTAATAAAACTTCATTTATGACAATACACTACCGTAGTTTCACCACAGCTTTTCACAGACAGGAACTGCCCTTCCTGCCACCCGTTTACTGCTCTGTGTGCTGAACACCATGCATGTTRCTCTGGTGTACCAAGAAATCTGGCCATGAGAAAACAGATGCATAAGCAAGTGAGGACATTTAGTGCAGTTTTTTTAATAGGAGCATGGSATGTGTGTTATTTGGTGAGAAATAGCCCAAAAGAATCCTAAAGCCTTGGCTGATTTCAGTGTGGGTTATTAACACAGCTCCTCCCCCCAAAGGAGACAGGAATACATGATCCAGAAGCAACTATACACCCAACTTGCGAACTGAAGACTATGTTACAGCTAGACATTTTGCCACTTCCAGATCTACAGGACACCAGAGCAGTGAGGAGAGACAAAGGCAGCTGGGCTCAGCTTCCTGCAGGGTGTGCCCAGCCCAGGCTGCTGGCTCAGAACAAGCAGTGGTGGGGCACCCACTATGGCTGGACACCACTACACGAGGGAGGAAGGGGCAACCAAATGAATCCAGATGCAAAGCAGGGAGTGGAGATTTGATTTAGGACAGTACAATAGCCTCCAACAACAAGTGGAAACTGTTTCCAATTTCTTGATTTTAAAACATTCCAAAGGGGACGAGAAGACACAAACGGTGTGCTAATGATGGGTTTCTCACACTGGCACAGAAGACTGGTTCTCTTGCTGCACTAGAGTGGATGGTGGATAAATTACACAGCCCGAATTTTATCCAGTTCTTGCTGTATTCTTTGTCTCAGCAAAGACCAGCACTACTTACGTGCTCATAATTAATTCTCTGTCAGGAGTTCATTTCAGCCATGCTGCCAGATAATACTGGCTGAAACCCAGCTAAAGGTGCTGAGGTGGGCTTGGCCAGCACCATATTGAAGTTGTCACACAGGGACATAAAGATGTCGAGAACGTCCTAGAGCCTCAGCACCACGCTTCAAAGAGACAGGCTACAATAACTGTAAGTTTAACATTCAAAGCTTTAAATACATTCACAGTTTTGACAGGTGATAAAAAGAGACAATTTCCTTTTATGTTCACGGGCTTGTAGTAATTACAGGCTCTGGTTCCCAGAACCTGAGCAGCAGTGGGATAACAGTGCTGTGATGCAGCTTCCCCATGGACTCYCAGAACCCACAAAGACATGAGCACACCGGGGCACTCCCTGTAGCTCTGCACTCATGCATTTGGTGTGAGAAACCAGTCCCTTTCCGGGACCACACAGGGTACAGCCCACAGCACTACCTGAACTAACAGGGTCCCGTTGTTTCTAAAGCAGCAGTAGCAGCATGGAAGAAAACTAAGAGATTCCACACCTGCATCTTACTAGGAATCTACAAAATACACAGTTAAATGCTATCACCACGTTCCATGAAAGGACAGCGGTCATGATTCTTGCAGCCTGCACAAGGAGCAACTGGACATTATGATCTGAAAAAGTATGAAAGATCACAGAATCACAAAATCACAGAATGACTGAGGTTGGAAAAGACCTCCAAGACCATCGAGTTCAACTTTTGACCTATCCCCACCTTGTCAAYCAGACCAGAGCATTGAGTGCCAGTCGTTCCTTGGACATGTCTGGGGATGGGGACTCCACCACCTCCCTGGGCACCCCTCCCAATGCCTGACCACCCCTTCTGYGAAGAAATTCCTCTTGATGTCCAATCTGAACCTGCCCTGGCACAGCTTGAGGCTGTTTCCTCTTGTCCTGCCCTGGGAGCAGAGCCCAACCCCCTCCTGCCAGGGAGTTGTGGAGAGCCAGAAGGTCCTCCCTGAGCCTCCTTTTCTCCAGGCTGAGCCCCTCCAGCTCCCTCAGCCACTCCTGGTGCTCCAGACCCTTCCCCAGCTCCGTTCCCTTCCCTGGACACACTCCAGCCCCTCCACATCTTTCTTGCCTTGAGGGGCCCAGAACAGGACGAGGTGCCTTACCAGTGCCCATACAAAGGGACAATCACTTCCCTAAAATATAGTTGTGGAAAGTCTTTTAATTCCTTAAAGTTTCAGCCTTCTTTGTGATACTGAACACATTTAAGCACTTTTTTAACATTAAAAAGAAAATAATACCAGTGACAGTACACCATGACAAACTGCTTCCTTACACCCTCCCTCCTTCCAGCCTTTTTCAAGAAAAAAGCAAGTGGGAGTGGGGAAAAGGGAGAAGAAAGCCATTGGAACATACTTCATTAACAGTTTATTCTAACTTATAGCCCAGGGTACAGACACTAGAAAGACAATCCCCCCATGTTATCCTAGCAGGCACGGCCACAGGAGATAGTATCACTAGGAGCACGAGCACAAAGTACACTTTCGAGCAGCAACCTTGGCAGACCATCATATGTTTTCCTCAAATGCTGCATTTGGCATCTGTATTAGGAAGACAGGAAGGAAATGCTACTGAAACAAAGACGTGGCAGGCTGAGCCCTTGCAATTTTTGGCAGCAGCAACAGCTAAGCAGCTGCCAACACAGCTATAGGCTCAGCTCCCTGTAGCTGAAGTGCCCAAAGGAGATTTTGGGAAGAAAATCATTGCTCTCCTCTCCCTCCCCCATCACTTCTTTTCCATGAAACATGGTAGGGACAAGAGAATGGCATAAAACAGCAGCAAAGGCCTTCATCATCTTCAAAACAGAAGGTGTCAGGCATGCATCAAATGCGTTTATTATGCTGGAGGGAAAGGGAAGCAACTGGACTAAGAATTGGGATGCTTGCCGAGACATTTCCAGGTGAACTCCCCAGAGAGCATGCACTAACAGAGGACAYACCTGAGAATTATAATGTTGCTTTATCCTGTCATTATGCCCATGGGAATGACAGGTCTTAGAGGTGAAACGGTGGTCAAGCGTAAGAAGCAACATTAACTGTGCCAGGTTACAGTAAGGACACAGGCAGGTTSCCCTTCTGGAATGTTCTTATTTTCACACAGCAGAACTGGCTGCTTAAACCCATCTCTCTATTTTTATTGGCCACACTTCACTCAAAGGTATTTTCCATTTTCTTTTCATTTAGCTGGACAGGAAGGTTCTTTTCTGGAAAAGTACCATGGATATACCAAGAAACTCCATCTCTCATCTCGAAATCTGATACAAGCACTACCTCCCTCCACGGCCAAAGGAAAGACAGAATGGCTGGAGGTTCTCTGCCACCTCTCTGATCTGAACTGGAGCAGCACACAACCACACATGAACTGTGTTTATTTGCACTCTTCAGTGACTCAGGCCAAAATTTCAAGCAAACTCTATCACAAAGCCAATGTAATGTCATATACAGTCCTGGAAATCCTKGTCTCAAGATCTCAGTACTTTTGCTTTAGACTGTCTTTCATGGGGTGTCAAATGCAATCACCAAGAACTCCTTGTCTTTACTGCCCATTTGCCATTCATATTTTGGAGCACAAACTGTTTGTTTTGGATTTGGTAATCAACTTCTAAAGCACATGAAAGGATTATCAATAGCGGGGGGCGGAGGAATTAAAAACATCTTTGCTAACCATCTGTGTTTGACTAACAGCAAGCTATATGGGCCCAAACATACAGTATTACTCAGAGACCAGTAAGAGGCTGAACTGCCAACCAGATATGAGCTCAAAACCGTGTTACTTAAGAGACTCTACAGCAAAGCTTAGAAATAAAGCAGCTTTGGATACATGCTGTTTAACTCAGCATATATTGACATAAACAGGATATCCATATCACTGTCCAAACGTTTATTCCCCTGCAGACAAACCAGCCAGACTTTCTGGTTGTTTTTGCAGCTGCTTTGTAGATAAATGTAGATTTTACCTCTCTCCACAGTTCAGATTAAGCATTTGTTTCACAAGACACATACAGAGTATGGTTTGGATGTTTCTGTTTATTGCTTCCTAAATTTCTTCCCCAAAAATATTCCCTCTCTTCCTTTCCTCCCACCTAGGCCAATCCTTCTCATTCCTTTCTTTTGGCACAGAGACTGTGGTGTTTTGGACTTGCATGCTGTTGACTGTACACAGTCACACCTAATCCTTAATTGTGCCCTTCAAACACACCATTTCAGCAATAATTACATCAATTTCATGGAATTTCCAACTTCTAGTTTACTATTAACTGGAACCTCTGCTCCTGCATTCTTACATACATGGTCCAAAAGTACTCATACAGAGGTGCGTTGTTCTCTCCTGAACAAACTTATTGGGTTTGAGTTTGAAATGTTTGCTGTACAACTGACTTCAGCATCACATACTGCAGTGTGTGTTCCAAGGCTTTTCTGACAGAATACTGTCAAAAATGCACTAACCTTAAGCCATTGAAGAGCTGCTTAGATTTATCCAATAAGTAGCAAAAGTCTGTCACCGTTTTTCTCTCTGCTTGAGGAATATCATCTTCAGCTCCTCCTGATGACATGATTTCTTTTAGGGCAAACTCAGTCCTATGAAGGAGAAAATAGCCATATTACTCAAAAATGAAGGGCTGCTATGAACTCATCCAGATTGAGATGCATAATCAGTTCCATGGGGATGTAACACAGAGCATGCAGCTTTCCCACAGGTTACTCTTCTCAGGACTCATTAAAAATAACAGCTGAGAATCAAAGCATGGGACTAATTATTGCACAATGCACTACTTAACAGAGCAAAATTAAAAATAACAGTGGTACAAGAGTCACAAAATAATGTAACTTTGAGGACTGTCTTCACAAACACAAAACTGCCAACGAAAGGACTGTAGCACAAATAGCACTTGGGTTTCACACTTGGACAAAGAAATCCTCTCCAAATTTGCCTTCTGCAGGCAGAGGTGTTTATCCTGCAGCTGTATTTAAAGACACCAGCCTCAGTTCTCTTTACATTTAATTTTCTTCTGTAACTGGTGAAAACCGTAGCTTACTAGTTCCTATTGCTAAAAAATAACAAATTTAGACAGAATGCTAAAAAGTACCCTAATATCCTTCCTCTRCATCCTCATGACTGTT
Source organism: Amblyornis subalaris (assembly GCA_018881555.1). Taxonomy (NCBI): domain Eukaryota; kingdom Metazoa; phylum Chordata; class Aves; order Passeriformes; family Ptilonorhynchidae; genus Amblyornis; species Amblyornis subalaris. The sequence continues at coordinate 957,155 of JACAXG010000076.1, forward strand.
TAATTCCACAGCTTGCACTGCCCACAATCATACCTGCAAACTGATTTTACTGTTCAAATGAGTAAAATATTATATTGTACAACAATCACCTGAACAAAAAACTGATATAACATAGATAATCCTAGTATTGAGTTAGTAAGTGAATATGAAAGCTTACAGAGGCAGAGTGGCTTTTAAAAATCTTGCTCCAAACATACGCAGATATCAAATTATTCTTTTGAGCACCCAAAGATGAGCTACAGATTTTGCTGCAGCAGCAGCAGCAACAAAACATCTCCCCTGGAAATGGCTGCTAGGTCTTCAGCTCCTCCATGCTCAGGATTTTTGTGCAAGATAAACACGCCTCTAACTGGGCAAATGCACAGGTCTTGCTTCCAGCAGCTTCTCTACCAGTTCTGGAAAGTACTTTTGTTAACCAACAAGTTTCCGTTTGTGCAGCAGCTCTGTTTGGACGCCGTTTGCACAAATAATTACCTACATGTCCCAATTCAAGCCAGGAAATGGCAAAGCTAACTCCTTCCAGCCACTGGGAAGTACCCAGAAGCATCTTTCAGCAATTGTCACAAAAAAATCCTTCGCAATAACCAAAGAGGCTTCAGAAATACTTCCCTGAACAAACACTTTATGCCTAACAAATGCAGGAGAAATTGGCAATTCCCACCCAGCTTTTGGGCTAAGTTAGGGGCCATCCAGGCAGCCAAGCAGTCTCATGATCTCCCAGTATAGACAAGATGCAGCCCACATCCACTTGTTTTTACACACCCACCAGAGCACCAGCACAAGGCCATGGGGGCACTGCACAAACCACTTGTTGAGGAGCTCCAGAAAAAGGTAGGAAGTATTTCTGCATTGTCAGATAACCRCAATATGGTGCCAGAGGCCAAAACATACCACCCAGATGTCACAAGCTCTGGCATGAGCCTGGCAAGCAGGACATGAACATCGTGAAGCACCAGCCTGTGCCTGAAACCTCCAAACATTCACATTCACACAGCACAGAACAAACACCACCGAGTACTTAAAGCACCAACATATGAGGTGGAAGTGAACAGTGAGACCTAAAAAACAGATGTCAGAAGTAGCCAGGAGGTGATTTCAGGAAAAGGGACAATACCCCAGGTCCTCTGTGCTCCGCAGCAAGGGYGACCTAAATCTTGCGGCAAGGCCGTGGGTTCTGTGCTCCGCCGCTGTAGTCCAGGCACTCCGGAGCAGCTTCAGATATATTCGCAAAAATTGAGGAGCTTGCTTAAATTGCGAAGTATGTTTCACACAGTCTAGATACCAGTCTTTTAATTTCATGGCAAAGTGAATTTATTTTACACTATCCTTAAGTTATACTACCCAACAACCTGATGTCAACATCAGCCAACAGAACCTGTGTTAGCCCTGACACAGGCAACTAAAACCAACTTGGTTTTGGTTTGTTTTTTTAGAACCAAGCAGTTCTCATGCGGAACAAGTCCACCAGACCCACTGTGAGGAAGACATTTATGCAATCAATAAAAGATACCCTAGAAAATCCATAGCCTGCCGATTTGAAAGGTATTGGAAGGCAGGAAAAATACATGAAGCTGACTTTTCCAGCTGACAGAGAAGGAGAACAAAATTAGTTATCTCATGCACTGGTTTTGGCTTATCGTGCTCCAGAGGGGGTGGTATTTGGTGCTGTACAAAGGAAGAGCTACTATCAGGAGCAGTTCGGGAGAGGAGGAGGTGCTCCTGCGCTAAGGACTGTGTTGTAATGCAGCAGCAGTACAGACAGGAGGGAGAATTATTATTAGAACAGCAAGTGGGCACAGCAAAGGGAGGAATATAGCTCCTGACATCGCCCTTTCCTCTGGGACTGCTCAGCTCCAAATGAACAATATAAATAAAATGCAACCAGGAGTACATCCACAACGTGGACCTCTCCTTCCCTTTGATACTAGAAGTTACCACATGGATCTGTGCTCCTCATCTGCAGACAGACGGTTCTCCCAGTTTTGACAGCCCAGCTATGCCAGGAATACCACTTAATTTTTTGTTCTGTGTTTGATGTTTTTTGGTTTTTTTCATGCAAAAGAAACTGTTGGGCTGTTTTGCATGACAATTTTTCTTAAGTTGCACATGTTAAAAAAATAATCTGCAGAGTCCGCAAAAGGAGACACTGAAATGCTCATTTAAAAGACCGTTAAAATAAGTCAGAAAATGGTGGCTTCCAGCAGAACTTATTATTCTCTCAAAGATTTTGCCAACTCCTCAGGCCATACAAGGCAGAAAAACTGTGCTAGCCAAGCCCTGCACTTGGTGTGCCAGGTTCTTCCAAACATGATCTCAGAACACACTTCCATGTTCGCTTAGTGCAATACATTAAGGATTTTACAAATTCATCCCATTGCAGCACCCAGGGTAGCAGAGCTTTACAGACATCCCAGAGGATGAAGGGCAGTGGGAGGAGGGGTATGGGAGAGGGATGGAGGTTTTGTGGTGCTGGCCAGTATTTTTAAAGTCAGATGTCACTTACATCACACACGTCTTCACTTCCCTGTGGTTTGCTGTCTTTTGGATAAGGTTTTCCAGGCTTAGCTGGAAGGGAAAAAGAGTGCTGAAGTTAATGGTATGCACTCCCCACTGGCCCTACCCCAGGATCACGCCTGCAAAGCAAGGCAGGCTTTGTGAGCAGGGAGGGAATGCTCTGGGTCAGGGAAATCAAGCTGACAATGCAAGTCCAGCGTGGATACGTTCAATAAGTGCATTACATCCTCTTACATTTGTTACATAGCCAGGATCACTGTAAGCTGCCACTCAGCTGCCTGGTAGAAGGGGGAGTCATAGCTTCATGCGTACGAGCAAATAAAACCTCACACACTGAAGATGCAGCAATGGTGTAACCAGAGGGCACAGTGGACAGGAGGATGTCAGGGGTCTATAAGGTCATCTATCAGTGAGGACAGGTAGAATCAGGAGCGGTTTCCCAGAGCTGCACAGCAGAGTTGGCTGGACGTGGCACCCTCATCTCCCGACAGGGTACAACCCATCTGCCTTGTTTTACGCCATCACTTCTTCCCAGTGACGGAATCTTCCCTGGTTTTTAAATGCTTCCCACTCCTCGCTCAGAGGCGCAAGTGGTAACCAAAAACCAAAAGCAACCACACTTTGTACGTCCATCTTGTTCATACAGGATTTTCCCCAAACTTAGATAGAACTGCTCTCCACAGAAACCAGTGGTGGAAAACATATTCCAGTCTATCAGGATTTTAAAGTTGTCAAACCTTGAGTCAGAGACCAGCTCTCTTTCCCTGACACAAATCCCACAGCATCACTGCCAAAAGGGGATGTGACACAAAGCCAGATGCCTAGCTGGTATCTATTTCTTATCCGCAAATTAACACCGCAGATAAAACCAAGCTCCTGATYGTTGATACCCAAAGCCTGGAACCATAATTTCTAAAATCTCTACCAAAAACCAGCCAATCTTACCTTCAACAGGCAGGATGCCTACTTGGCTCTCTATTTGCCTCTCCTTTTCTTCTACAGACTGGCACACTCATGTCTCATGTTTTCTTTCAACGCTATACTGCACGTTTTGGGAAAACCATCTGTGTGTTTCCATGTGATCTGCTCAGAGTGCTAGTCCTGACAGAGCCTCAGACAAGACAAAATTCATTAGAACCCAAATTCATTCTTCTCGCCAGAATACCTAACTCTCCATCAAGAGGCATTGTCCTGAAGTTCCTGAGACACCACTCAGTTCTCCCCAAGAAACACTGAAATAAATAAATAGCAATTCCCCCAGASAGCCACTAAAAGCCTTCCAGCCTACTGGAGTAAGGAATTCAGCAGGAACTACAATGAGCAGTTATACATCAAACCATTTCTTTATAAAATAGGGGGGGGGGGGGGGGAGGATTTCTTTATTATTCCAAGGTTTTTAGTAGAATTTGGAACCAAACACAGACATTCCTCACCCCAACCACTGTACACCTCAGGGCATGTCTGCACTGCAGTGGCTGCAGCTCTTCCAGACACATCCAGCTCCTTTTCCAGCAGCTCACTGGATGCTGCAGGCGGCATCTGGGAGCAGGCTGAGCCCACACCTGAGCTCCTGGCAAGGCTCAGTCCCAGGGGACAGCAATGCCCAGGGCGAGCTCAGAGAACAACCGGAGCATTTGTGTCCCAGCTCTGCTCTCTGCTGTATGGACATACACACGGAATGCACAAGGAAAAGGACTTGGGCAGAGACCAGGCTTTGGGGACAGTTTTGTTTGAATGCCTCAGTAAAAAAGCAATTTAAAATCTAACTTAAGAAAGAGAAACAAGCAACTGTTTCATTTAACTGATAACACTGGTCAAATCGTAATCATGTTCTCTCTGCTTGGATGTTTGCTTACTTCAAAGGACACTAAGGAGAAATGAATTAGGAGGGTGAAAGCCTGATTTTATATACAAATTCCAGTGTGGCTGGCAAAATCACCTGCAAATGCAACTAGTTCTAGCAACTAGCTCCTATTGGGAATTCTCCAAGAAAGTGGTTTTCCTACTAAAGTACACCACTTTTACAGCTAACTTGCAAAAATACTGCTACCTCTAAAGATTAAGCAAGGCAGAAGTCACTTTAAAAAGTAATAAAAACATACAAACTTAAGTGACTCCGTGCACAAACACACCCACACTCCTGTGCATGAGCAGTCAGGGGCAGCAGTCGCTCCTACAGGGACAGGGAGCCTGGTCCCACATCGACCTGGATTGATCCTTCCCTTCGCATCCCAATAAACCCAGCTCTCCGCAGCACAGGGAAAGCTTCCACCGCCTCAGGGCTCCACATGTACTGAGGGGCTGACCAGATGCCTACTACAATATAACAACTTTCTTCTGTCTGTCCTTCCCTTTAATAGATGCACTAAACATGTCACTCTACTTCAGCTTCTTTTGAATTTTGTGAAAATTACCCACTAGATAATCTTCACGACCTTTCTCTCTAGAGCAACAACAGTTACATTAGACAAGGGATTTCAAAGCTGCTTGAAGAAGAAAAAAAAGAGGAAACCTGATCATGCAATTGCATAAACGGCCTCCTAAAGAAGGCAAAGGAGAGGGCAGGGAATATACAAGAAAACAAGATAAAAYCATGCACGCACAATTCCACAACTGCACACTGCTGTGGCCAGTGGAAGTGGCAGAGAGCAGGCACTCACAGTTACACAAGAACTGTTATACAAGTTACACAGATTTTATTACTGCAAACTGAAATTTTACTACTCTCACATGAATGCATAATTCCTTCCTCAGAGCATCAAAAGATGAGATGATCTGCAGTCTCACATTGAGACCTCCGAGTTAAGGTGAGCTGCCACCTCTGCATTACCTGTGATCTCAGCAGGATCAGTCTCATGACTTCCTGTGAGAAACAGCCAACACCACAAATTCAACTCCAGTCTGAGTCAAATGAGTTGGAAAATCCAACATGCAGTGTCAATTCCATTATTTTAGCTCCAAATAAGYGGTTCGTCTGTAGAATCAGGCTTTTCAGATGTTTCAGATGTCTTTAAAAATCCTTTCACTGCTTAAAGCACACCTGTCTGTGTGCAGAACTGCAGCCTTGGCATCTTTTCTCTGAGAAAAATGCGGAGGTGCTCATTAACATCATGCCATGGAAACTGTGTAGTCCCTTCCTGCCTCCTACACTGAGATCATGGAAGCCACACCTCACCAGCAGACTCCTCTGAATTCACTCTGGGCGGACTCCCTTTGAACACAAGAGACATGATCTCACCATGGGATGCATGTGGCCTTCAATCGCCTTTAGAACACAAAACTTTCGCTTCTCTTCTTTATGTTTCTGCCACTGACAATTTGTTCCACCTTTGTCTGTTTTGCGCCCTCCGTGATCCCTCTTTCACTGCAGTTCACAACCTTTTGTGTATAGGATGAACAAAGGGCACAGGCTAAAAATGTCATCACAGTTGGGCCTCTGTTCTTCTACTGACTTCACTAGCTTGCTATTAAAAATGGGCTCAAGCTCAAAGTCAGACCAAAGTAGAATTTCTCAGTTACGGGAGTCCACGAATCTCCAGAAGATGGTGCAGAAGCAATGTGGAAGAGCACAGAACCGTTTCCTTTCATCCAAATTCAAATCATGAATCTGTCGTGGTGCCTGCATACCACCTACAAGGTACTCAGCAGTCATTTGCTTTGTATGAAAGAGCAAGAGAAAAAAAACATCAGGCTGGCCCACTCTTGGCAGGGGTGGGAGGGTAGAAGGGAGACAGAAAAACACCATCAGCTGTGGCAGTGAGCTGTGTTTATTTACATTTCACAGGCTGAACTATTTAGTGGTTTATTTACACACAATGTTCTTGGAGCAGCTAAAATGCCAGTTGTGTTTTATCTCGATTTTGTGGCAATGCGCATAAGCCACAGAATCACAGGAAGAGTCTGCAAATGAGAGCTGAACCTCCTACATCTGGAAAAGCACGTAAGCCACTGTGAGAAAGGAGAGAGATTTTGGGAGCACAGGCACAACAAGGGCTGAAATGCATTAGTTATGACAAGACACCAAAATACAACCCAGGGACTCGAAAGCAACGATCCAGTCACAGTGCAACAGCTTGTGCTGCAGGGATTGCACATCCCTGGGTAACCCTCTCAGCCAAGCCAACCTACGGCACAGCACAGCAGCCTCGGGTCCCTCCGCCTGCCCCTCCATGTTAGAGTGAGGAGGGAATTGCAGTCAGCTCCATTTTATGCACATTTGATGGCAAGATGCCAACACAACTGTTGACTGAGCCAAATCTGGGCCCCCTTGAACTAAGCCATCACCTAAAGTGGGGTGGAAAAGCACATGCCTCTCGCCTCTCGAGCAGCCAAGTTCCTGAAAAGCATCCCAGTTACAAGAAAGATTTTTTCTTTCTTTCCTTCGACAACAACCGATGTTTTAACTCTTTGACGTACACTCATTAATCCGAAATGGAACAGCTAACATCAAGCTGCATTGTTCAGCAATGCCATGGAGAGGCTTCTTTCTAGCGAGCCAAATGATTTACTGGCTGGCCCGGATGGCRGGTCTGGAGGGCAGCTATCGTCACACTCTGCAGCCTGTTCCCATCCTCGGCCAAGGTGCCAATGGCTGCCTTCCAACTGGAACTGTACTCCGACAAAAGGGAATGAAGGACAAGCTTGGGAAAGCTTTCTGATCCCTTCAGTTCACTTCTTCCCTCCAAACCGGTGTTTGGTGGGAGCTGCCAGCAAGCTTGGGAATTGCATGGAGAGCATCATCACTCTGGGAATTCATCCTCCCGAGCAGGTTCTGCTCCTGGACCGTGCCTCTGCCTCACATCAGAGAAATCCCTCTGCTGACTTCTGCTTGCATTATATTTTAAAAATTCTGCTTCTAGTCTGTGTTCCATTATATTAATAGCAATAATTAAGAATACTTCAAACAACAAGTCCTCTAAACCTGCAGTTCCATCCAGGCTTTCTGGCATCGCACACTTCCTCTCCTGACTGACATCCTCAGGGACCCAAATTGATGGTTACTCTGTTCCATCCCTGCTGCAGAGCTGTGCTGCGTTCTCTCAGCACATGTAAGCTGAAAGGTAATATTTGTGTTGGCAACTTCCTTACATACTTTACAGAACCAGACCTCCATTTGACCCTCAGTGCAGCTCCCACACAATTTGGTCCACTCCTTTGAACTGTTTCCTCCTGCTGCAATACTCCACATACTCCATACCATACCTCTGTTTCCAGCCTATTTAAAATCTACACATCTTGAACAGAGCTTTTGCGCTTTAATAGTGCAACTCAGCTACAAAAGCCAGGCCTGCAGAATGTTCTTATGCAAGAACACTAAACAAAATTGTTATAAAACCAGCATGTACAGGTCCTGGTTTTCCTTCTACAAAGATTGCTCTGATGGAAGCAAACATTTTTACAAAAAAATGAGAACTGTGAAAAGTTCTGTCAAAAAAAAAATCAACACCCAGTTTTTTATGGTCAGACTCCAATAGCTGTACTCTGCTTTAGAGGGCTGGCAGGGGGCGTTGGGGGTTTTTGTTTAAAATCAGCTCTTTAGGCAGTAACACCACCTCAGAACAGACTTTCACACCAGAGCTCTTCCTTCTTTGCCCAAAGCACACCGTGCAGAATAAGAGATAAGCCAACAAAGTAACGTGCCCAGATGATCCAATGAATTCCCATTATCCATCTGTGCTGCAGCAGATCATCAACAACTCTATTTAACGCCAACAGAGCTAAACCAGAATAAAAGTGATGCAAGAAGAGGGGAGATGTGAGTGGCACACGGCAGCGAGGCAGCTGCAGTGCGAGCAGGGGACTGTGCAGAGCATCATGTGACAGGAGCAGCAGCTGCGGGAGAGCTGCAGCCCCCAGCTCCCACCTCCCCAAATCTGTGCCCTCAGTGCAACACCGCGGACACCACCATTTGATTCCAATGCACAACTGACTAGGGTTAGAAGCTTCTCGATGTTTTGCATCATTACACTCTATTTTTATTACTTCCCTCTCCAAAATAAAGCACGGATGCAGAAATGATTAACAATACAGGCAAGCTTCATGTTCCTCCCGCTGGAATGCACTTTCAGCATCTTTATCACTTGTAGATCGAGTTTCTCAAAAGAGCACAATGAGCACAGAACACAGTATCATTCTTACACACAGAGCAAAGCCCAACTAGCCATCTTTGTGATAAAATCTTCCTGTGTTTGTAAGGGACATGGATTGCCAATTGAATTTTGATACTGTATTGTACCTACGTTTCAAGACAAAACAATGATCACATTTTCCTTTGTAGCACAACAAAATATTTCTTCTCTTCTTATAGTTCCTATGAATGTTTTTTCTATTTCCTGCAGTAAAGGACCTGGCCATCACATTCGTGACTGCCTGTATTGCTTTGGCATCCCAGAATGACTGGAGAATAATGCTCTCTGCTCCTAGTGAAGTGACTCACTCTTTCTTTCATTTAACATAAATTGTGGTCCAATTTATCTAAACATCTTAAAAGAGACTGGATTAATCTGATTTGAAAACGAAGCCTCTTTTTTCTACACGCACGACCCCCAGCAGGGCACCAGGCTCCTGAAGCGCTCCCTCGGCAGTGCCAGGGACAGCACCACCGCCACACCGCGGGTTCAGGCGAGGTGAGGAGACCCCGGGCAGGGACCGCACCTGCAAACTCCCACAGTAAGACCCGCACCAGGATCATCTACGACTTGCAAAGGCTGCTCCCACCACGGCAGTCCCGCTGCCCGCAGAGCAGTGGGAAGCACGTGCATGCTGGGAGACACGCTCACATTTTAGTCTTCATATGGCCCCACAGCACTGCTTTGCATCAGGTTGGACAAGACGCCATGAATTACAGGTTGTTTGGACAGCTCGTGCAAAATCCAGAGGTTTTTTATATTAACGGGTCCGTTTCACAGGTTGGAGGACTAGAAGTGCTTGGCCCAGACACAGCTAAAGCGTGGAAGCCTGGAGTCTGGTTATTAAAAGACAGACATGCAACTCAGACATTGATGAAAATAAGTCCTATTCTACAGTCAGAGATTAGACCCAGAGCTGAAAACCTGCAGTCTTGATGCTGAATGTTTTACCTGGTTATGGACATTTTCATAGGGCAAGAAATTTGGGGGATGACACAACATAACAACTATTCAGCTTCTGTCCCCAAGGGCATCTCACGTCACCTGCTGTTCAAAGCGTATCTCTGTACAAAACAAGAATTTGGTGACAAGGGAGCTGCTCTGATAGAAGTTTAAAATCAGAACAAACCCATGATGGTTCCATCAAACCCGCAGTTTGGATACTCAGCACTGCACGGACTGCTCCTGTAAAAATCCTGCAACATTCCATCCCAACGGATTCGTTTACCGATGCTGGATGCAGCTACCTGTCAGCAGCGTGCTCAACACCCACCGCCGCGCCCGCTGCGAGCGGCAGGGGAGCGCGACGAATGGACAACTTAATAAAGAGAGGGTCGTTTGGGTAATTATTTCAGCTACGCTGCCACCCAGGCCTAAGCGTTAGACGTGTCACATCGTGTTCCTCCTCTCCGTTAGCAGCGGAGACGGCGGTGAGCACGGCCCCGTGCAGCCGCCGGGCCCCGGCAGCCCCCGCCCTCGCCGCCCCTCACCGCGACACTGGGCACAGACCAGCCGCGGCACCGGGGGATGCTCCGCGCAGCCCCCGCCCGTACCTGCCGCCTTACCTGGGCTCCCACTCGCGGCGGGGCTCCTCCGCCGGGCCCAGAGCTCTGCGGGGGCGAAACCACGGTGAGGGGCGCGCCGCCGCCGGGCCTGCCCCGAGGCGCCCGCAGCCGCCGCCGCTCCCGCCCGCCCCCGCCACCGCCCCGCCCGCGTCCCGCGCCCGCCCGCGCCGCCGCTCCGCCCCCCGCACCTGGAGGCCGGGCCGGAGCGGGACAGGCGCTGCCGGGCGGCCCCGCTCACTGTCCGCACCCGCCGGTCCCGGTCCCGGTCCCGGTCCCGGTCCGGGTGCGGCCGCAACGCCGCCGCCGAGGCTCGGGGAGCGCGGCTGCCGCCTCGCGCCGGTCCGCGCCGGCCAGCCCCGCCCCCGCGCGCTCCTATTGGCCGAGCGCCCGGGCTAACGGCAAGGAGGCATTCTGATTGGCTGCGCCGGCCGTCAATCGAGAGGCTCCGCCCTCCCGCGAGCGGCCGGTGAGGCGCGGCGGCTGCCTGGATACGGCGGCGGCGGCGGCACCGCGGGAAACGAGACCGACCCGTCTGTCCGTCCGCCCGTCCGTCCCGCGCGGCCGCCTGCGCGCACGGCCCTGCGCCTGCCTCTGCTCCTGCTCCGCCGCAGCGGCCGCTCCCGCCCCGCCCGCCGTCACGTCTCCATCACTGCCGGTGTAAGAGTGCCGCACCTCGGTCAGCGCGGGAACACCGGCTGCGCTCTGACCGGGCTCCGGCGGCCGAGAGAGGGCGGGGACGGCAGCCGCAGCACCCAGCGGCTCCCGCGGGGCCGCAGCCCCGGAGCCTGGGGCCGGCCGTTCCTCCCGCCCTCTCTGTCAGCGCCCCGGCCGGGACCACTGCGCATCCTGCGGGGGGCGCGCCGTGCGCAGGCTCCTCCCCCCGTCCAGCGCACGTTGGTACGGTCCGGCCGCGGCACCGCCCCTGTCCCTGCGCGGCTTCCGTCTTTCCCCTCCGCGCCGCGCGCTGCCCGCCATGGTGAGAGAGCCGGGGCCGCGGGTCTGGAATCTATCGGCATCGCCCGGGAACGGCCACCCGGGGATCCATCAGCATCCCACCGGGCCCGGCAATCCCGGAATTCCCCCCCCATCCCACTGGGAACCGGCACCGGCAATCGTCCCGCATCCCACCGGGACCGGGAATCCTAGCAATGCGTCCGCACCCCACCGGGCACCGGGCCGGCACAGTCGCGCTGAGGGGGCTGAGGGTGGGCGGCGTGCGGGCCCAGGGGTCGGGCGGGGGCACTGACGGCCTGTCTGCCGCACGCAGGCCAAGATCAAGGCCCGAGACCTGCGCGGGAAGAAGAAGGAGGAGCTGCTGAAGCAGTTGGACGATCTGAAGGTGGAGCTGTCGCAGCTGCGCGTGGCCAAAGTCACCGGCGGGGCCGCCTCCAAGCTTTCCAAGATGTGAGTGGGGCCGAGGGGGCGCGGGGAGCCGGGCTGGGCAGAGTCCCGGGTGCGCCGTGTCTGAGAGCTGCTCTCACAAGCTGTGGTTGTCGTGTGCCGTAAAAAAAAAACAAACCACCAAACCAAAAGACCGGCATGGAAGAGAAACCAATCTCTGTAGGCCTGAGGGTCGATCTGTGTGGCTCTGCTCAGAGGTGTTGAGCGGAGATGAGCCGGGAGCTGTCGGTGTTTGTGTAGTGTGGTGCAGTGTGAGTTGTCTGGAGCACATACAGTTTCTGTACCCCGGGTTTGATCCATGGAGCTGGTCCTGCAGGGTGTCCTGAGATCCCTCTCTCTCCCCACCTGCAGCCGCGTGGTGCGCAAATCCATCGCCAGGGTGTTGACTGTCATCAACCAGACCCAGAAGGAGAACTTGAGGAAGTTCTACAAGGTAAGGACGAACATCTTCCATAAGTGGCTTTTCATCTCTTGCTGTTCACAGTTACAGAGTTTTTGGGAAGGAACTAATTTTGTCAATTGCTTCTTAAAAGCTTAAAACTCACTGTAAAACACTCATTTATGTTCAGTTTTGAAGTTTTCTGGTCATGGTTGTATTTTAAATACTACTGCAAGAATTCTGTAAGCTTGGTGTGAGTCTGCTTTTGCAGGAGAGTCTTCTGGCAGCATCGCTTCTGTGGGATGTGGTGAACTTCTGGAAGATGCAGTTTGCAGAAATGCAGATGCTCTTTTAATTTAAATTTTAATCATCTTGCGGGTGACCAAGAAATTCTTTAACTCCATACGTTTTTGTAATTTTTAGAACATTATTTCCTGGAATTTTAATTACATCAAAGCGGTATGGGGGGGAAGAGCTTTCCAAGAGGTGTTGGATAACTGGGATTTGTAAGATTAGGCGTTATTTAAAGCTGAGTCAAAACCGGTACGACTGCTGCAAAAGTTACAATCCACTCGTGTTTCCCAGCAGAGAGGAATCTCTTAAACTTCCAGACTGACAATAGTTCCAAGCAAAAGAGGCTTGAACATGGTGCTGGTGCTGCAGCAGGAGCTCAGCTCAGAGCAGTGTCTTGAACTCGGCTCCTGTGTGTCTTTGCCAACAGGGCAAGAAGTACAAGCCCCTGGATCTGCGGCCCAAGAAGACTCGGGCCATGCGGCGCAGGCTGAACAAGCACGAGGAGAACCTGAAGACCAAGAAGCAGCAGCGAAAGGAACGTTTGTACCCGGCCCGGAAATTCGCAATCAAGGCATAGCCCTGGGCGAGCTGCAGCTCGGGGCTGGGGGGCTGGGGATGGCTCATTAAATGGAGTTTGGTTTGGAAGTGTCACTGGTGGTTTTTTTGGTAGGGGTGGGTAGAGGAGTCATAAAGAAGTCAACAGCTTAATGAAGAGAAATGGGAGGATTCACTGAAAGTGTTTGATCTGTGACTGCTAATGAAAATAAAGACCTGGCAGTTTATTTTCTTCTGAGGAACAGGCAGTGAGTATGGATCTGTGAGGTTGGTTCAAATGAACATGTAAGGAGTATTTAACCTGGGATTGATTTAAAATGGAAGCTTGTCACAAATGTTGCCAGCTAGTCAGTATTTATCACTTCAGTAGTTTAAGAGTAAATATTTAAAGTTTTGTCTTGTGCCAGAGTTCAGGGGTTTTAGGGAACTTCATGGAAACTGGTTTTTTGTCAGCGCTTGGTTTGGATCTCTGGGCAACTCGGAACCCCACTGCGGGGGATAGTTTCAGACCAGGTGTTTTCTCTGTAGGTGTGGATGCTGATGAGGGCACGTGAGCTCAGGAAACCGGGTGTGAAAAAGTCTGACCTCCAAAGGTGGCACCACTGAACTCCCACGGCATCCATGGCCTCACTGTTCCACACCTCCACGTGCAAAGCACATCATGGGTTAAATGGTTTGACTTTGTCCCCCGTGGAGTTCTTTGGGACTTGAGAGATGGAGTTGCAATTCCAAAAGCCTTTTTTGGTTCTGGTTGTGAGGAAGAGTTCCACAGTGCTGCTGGAGCGTGAGGGCTGCAGCACTCATGGTTTGTGTTAGTGCAGCCAGTGCATTCGAACATGAAAAATTCCCTACCCATTAGGGAGTTCCTAGATTGGATCCAGATTCTGTTTAGGAAAAAGGTCTTAATTCTGCTCCCTCTGGAGGATTTTTAAGCCTCAAGCAATTTCTATCTAGAGAGGCCTAATTGCTGTGTTGCAGGGAATTTCCCCTACATGGTGGCATTGCGAGGGGTGGCGGCACCGTGATGTCACTGGGGCTGTGCCATGGCTTTGTTTGGAGCCCGGGGTGGATGGGACGTGTCTGGCAGCGAGAGGACCTGGCCTGGCACAGTGCTGGGCCAGGCTGCCAGAGCGTGCCGTGGGACGGCGTGCTGCGTGTGGGAACCGGCTCCTTGGCTCGCTCCTGTATTCCCAGGAAGGCGGGCAGGGTTACAGATGGCTGTGTTGCCATGTCTGAGTGTCCTGCCCTGGCTGGCAGAGAGCTGTTTCAGGAGGAGCACAAGCTTGTCATCCAGCATATGCAGCCCCCCAGGAGCAGGAGCACCCCACTGTGAGGATCCCAGATCTGCACACTCCTGTCYCAGGAGCCCAATGCCTGAAGAAGACAGGAGAGGGGCTGATCCCCTGTGCTGGGAATGGGGCAGGCTGGGGCAGGTGGCTTCTGCCAGATCATGCCTGGCTGCATTTGGGCTTCTCTTGGGAGAGGTGTGTGCCCAGTGCCGCTCCAGCAGTGTGGCTGAGGGGGACCTGACGCTCTGCCAGCATTCCTGACACGGCAGAGCAAACACGGCGTGAACTCTGCACTGCAGAGACTGGTGACAGTGTCAGGGTGTGCTCCAGGTGCCACCTTCCACCCCAGCCACAGGAGGAGCTGCACTGCTGAGAGAAGATCTGCTGTCTCAAGGATCCAATCGCAGTGCAGATCACTGGCATGCCAGTCGATAACTACAGGGGGAAAACACAAAAATGGGGGAAGAAAACCAACTAATTCGCAGGCACTGAGCATGCAGGAGCCATCCTCACACTGAAGTGGGAGCCAGTACCAGAGAACAGCTCAGATTTCGATCTGTGAGCAGCCCGCAGCAGCCATTTGAGGAGGTGAACATGTTTCTGGCACTGCGCTAAATCCTGGGGCTGAATTACTCCATCCACCCRTAGCCGTGTGACAAAACCAACCAGTCCAGCCGTTCCATCAGAACTGCCCTGTGCTGCTACAGGAGACATCCTGTGGACAAGCAGCCCTTTAAGTTACCAGGAACAACAAACTGATCAAGTGGACGCAGAGGTGAGGTGAGGAGCTTCCTCCAGGGCACAGGTGGACAAGTTGCGTGTTCCCACTGTGAGAGCAAGGCAGAGCCTGTCCTGGCCGGGGTCTGCAGTGGTCTGTGCTGGTTCCCACTTTACCAGCCAGCCCCAGGGGGTGGCCATGCTGCCCCAGCTCCCTTGCAGAAGCCACTGCTGTCGGGACTGAGTGAACACTCTCCAGCCTTGCTGGTCCCCAAAGGGAGGGGGCACCAGTGGCAGAATCCCCAGCAAAGGACCACACACTCCTCAGAGCACCCCAGTGCTTCATTGTCTCTGTGGGGACCACAGAGCATCTCCCCTGTGCCACTGCAGGCCGTGTGGCCCCCGTCCCCCCTGACACAGCACTGCTCGAGTGTGGGGTCGGTTGCCTGGGACCCCACTGTGCTCCAGCGCTGACCCCGTGCAGCTGCTGACGCTGGCCCTGGGTTTAGCACCAGTGTTTGCAGGGCATCAGAACCTTGGAGGCTTAAACTGTTTATTTGCTCTTCGTAACTGAAGATGTCCCTCAGCACTGGAGAGGCTTCCCAGTAAAAGACGTTCTTCAGCAAATAAATAATTTCCAGGGCGGGGATGAGGACAGAGGAGCAGCTGCTGGTTGGCTGTGGGGCTCGGCCCGGGGCTGGTGCTGCCACAGAGGGAGCCCTGGCCCTGTGCCCTGGAACACATCCAACAGGACCAGATGTTTCTGCCCAGCACAGTGGGACTGGCCCGGAGCGGATGGTGTCTGTGGGAGCTGGCAGCACCCGCTCCTGGATCCAATGCTGCAGCTGGGCCAGGGGCTGGGGGGCTGGGGGAAGAGGGGCTGTAGCAGGGGCAGAGGCAGATGTGAGCTGTATAATCATAGAGTCTTTTAGGATGGAAAAGGCCCCCAAGATCATTGAGTCCAACAGTAAACTGAGTATTGCTGAGGAAGGCCTGGGCCCCACCTGCCTTGGCTGGTGTTCACTGCGACGGACACAAACCCCAGCTCTCCTAACACTCCTGGCAGTCCTCCTGTCACCTCCTTCCTCTGGGATGGTCCTTGGCCACTGCCCTGAGTGCTACCACAGGGGGCTGACCCTGGTTTCTGCACACAGTGGGATGTGTGGGCAGCGGGACCTGGAGGAACATGCCAGGTGCTGTGCAGGGCACGGAGCTTGGGAGTGACCACCTGGGCACGTCCCGGTGCCCTTGGCCGTGCCATGCCAGGCACATGCGTGCTGGGAAGAGCTGGCCCTGCATGGCTGCATGTGAGCAGCATGTCTGGTGCATCTGGTGACCACAAGCCCCACGTTGTGAGCGCCTGGCCTGGCGGGGAAATGCCGCATCCCGCCAGCCTTGTGGGTGGCCCGGGTCTGCCCGGGGCAGCCGCCCGCGCCCAGCCCTGAATGCCCGTTTTGTTGGCCAGTCCGGGGGAGGACTTGCCCCCACGCTGCCCTGGTCCCACTGCTCCATGAATACGGGCAGTGTCTGGACGCAGGCGCTGCGCCACAGGGCTCTGCTCCCGCCATCCTGGGGGCTCGCGGGCAAAGGTGGCCCTGCGGCTCCCGGGCCTAGGGGGCTGCTGCATGCTGGGGTTCCTGGCTCMCAGCCAGCCTGGCTGTACATCCACAGGGAGATGGAGAAAGCCCCTGCATCAGGCTGAGCAGAGCCCAGCTATGAGAGCCTCTTCCTTCCTGCCATGCTGTGCCACAGGTGCTACCAGGGAAGGGATGTTTGCGGGCACACCTTGCCGACATGAGGGGCTGCCGTGCCGGGGGCTGGAGTGGTGTGGAGCCGGCAGTGTAAGCCTGGGAAAGATTTCTGTTTCCACTGGTGAGTGAGTCAGCGGCGGCACCGCCAAGGCCCGTGGCTCCCCTCCCTTCCCTCCGGCCACCGCCA
The DNA here is from genome assembly GCA_018881555.1 of Amblyornis subalaris. Classification (NCBI taxonomy): domain Eukaryota; kingdom Metazoa; phylum Chordata; class Aves; order Passeriformes; family Ptilonorhynchidae; genus Amblyornis; species Amblyornis subalaris. Next base: position 973,935 of record JACAXG010000076.1, read on the forward strand.
CCGCCCACCACCCGCTGCCCAGCCCTTTCCCACAGCTGCTCAGGGTCGTCAGCCTTGGCACCTGTGTCCCCACATCACACCACATCCCTGCACTGCCCTGCGACTCCCAGAGGCCGACCAGGGCCCCTGGTGGCACCGACGTTCTCTCCCCAAATGTGTCCCAGTGTGGGCAGCTAATGGGTGGGGGCACAGCATGAGGGCTGTGGCACTGGCACTGAGCCTTCTGCTCCCTGGGGAGGACCTGGGGGCTGCTGGCATGGCTGGGCACCATGTCTCGAGCAGAGTCCTCTGCCAAGCCCCTGGTCCTGGAGCCTGGACCGCCATGCTGCAGGGGATCCGGGCGGAGGCAGCTCCTGGGCTGGAACAAGGACCGAGGTTTTGATGCACCCTCAGTGGGTGCCAACAGACTGCAGCCATGAGCAGGCTCTGGCCAGGTTGTCACCTGGTGCCATGCTATGCCCACTGTACATCCTGCCCACCCAAAGACTGGCCACTCCTGGCTCACGTCAGCCCCGAGACAGCTGAGCACTGGGCTGGCACCATGGGGAAAGCAGGACGCCAGCCTGGGCAGCAGGGCCAGGAAGGAGGCAAAACCACTACAAACAAACCAGCCCGGCCAGTAACTGAGAAGGAGGCAGGGGGGGATCAGGGCTCACTGCCCAGCTGCACCAAGGGCAGGAGGGGATTTTGGGAGAGAGGGCTGCAGTACCAGAGCCACCTGCCCAGATGGCCTCGGCTGCCCTTCCCCAGGCGCCACATTGCTGTCACGGGGGCCTTGGGCACCACAGCCCCCCAACTTCCCTGTCTCAAGCTTCATTTGCTGCTTGCTGCTGAACTGAGAGATTTTAATCTTTTAATCACGTTATGAGCCGAGGTGGTGCCGGCCACGCACAGGAGGAATGTCTGGAAGTCAGCAGCGCCCGTCGCGGCGGGAGCCCATCCTGCCCCCACCCACGTGTCCCCACTGTGTCCTGCTCGGGGACCCCTGTCCTCCGCAGCCTGCCTTGTTCTGAGACTGGAACTGGGACCAAGAGCAGAACATGGGACCAGAGACCAGGACCGGGCATTGGGGACCAGTGCCAGAACAAGGATCAGCTCACAGAGAGTTGCTGGGGCTGAAGCTCCCCACCACAGCCCGAAAGACCCAACACAACACAGCCCTCTGAGCACGTGGGTTTCATTCCTCCCTTCCCATGTTTTCTGACCGAGGGGAGCAGAGGGGTGTCCATAGCCCAACACAGCACAGCGTGGAGCCACGGCAGCCCCTGCGGAAGAACAACAAAGCCCTGGCATTAGAGATGTGCTGGGAGTTTACTTTACCGCAAAAAAATGTCAGAAATCCGTATTGTTTGGACAGGGATTTGCTGGGGATCGCTAGATAAAAGCCTGGCAGGGACCCAGTCGGGGGGAAAAGTCGGCTGGCTCCTTTCTGGTGGCGAGGACATGCAGCCAAGCGAGGGGTGCAGCGCACGGCCGGCGCGGGGGCTCGGGCCAGGCCCAGGGCCAGGGCCAGGGGCAGGGGCGGGAGTGGGCAGTGCTGCTGTGAGCCAGAGGAGAACCTGGGAGCAGCGTGGGGCCAGGGCAGGGCGTGCCAGGCTGCCCTGCTCCTGGCACCGGCTTCGGGTCTTCGCAGTGGGGAACATTTCCGCATCCTGGGACACCGTCGGGTCCGGCCCCGCAGCACGAGGTGCCCGTGGCCACCAGCCAGTGTGTGCATAGCCCGGCGGGGCCGAGGGCGAGCTGCTCTCACACACACACGGACAGGGACGGGAGGGTGCTGGGCGCGGGGGCTGCTCTCACCCGGGGCCCCCGGCAGCTCCATGCTTGCCAAGTTCTGCAGCAGCGCCGGGGCAGCTGCTCCGCCGTGCCCACGCTCAGCTGCTCCGCTCTCCCGGCACCGCCGCTCGGCTCCCGGCGGCTCTCATGCTGGACAACCCTAAATCTCCTTTTCCCCGGGAGCCGGCAGGGGCTGTTGCCCCGGGTCTGCGCTGGGACCCTCCTGCCTCTGCACTGCTATGGCACCGTGCTGGTGCTGCTGGGAGAACCTGGGGTGCCTGCCCTGGGCTGGGTGTTGGCGATGTGCCTGCCAGGTATGCAGTGAACGGTCGCCACATGTGACAGCAACCCCTGGGCACCCCTGGCCATGGAAGTCGGGTCAGGGGACAAGGATGGCAAGGGACACGGACAGTGAGGGATGGGGATGGCGACCGCCCACCCTGCCCGCTCCTCCCTGCCCAGCTTCAGGACAAATGACAGCACACGCAGCCCACTTTCACATCTGTTATGTTTTAATACTGTTCATGTCTAAAATGACCAAAACCAAGCCAAGCGCTCGCAGTCCCTTGCTCTGCCTCGACACAGAGAGCAAGAGGCCCGTGGGCTGCCCTGCCCAGTGCTGGGTGCAGGCTGGTGTGTGAGCAGGTGTGTGGGCAGGTGTAAGGGCAGGTGTGCAGGTGGGTGTGTGGGCAGGACACCCCAGGCAGACTCCTCCACGCCTGCTGCCTGAAGGGGACTCGCACGGCTCCAGTGAATGCGTTTAAATAACAAGCTAATGATCAGCAAAAGCAAARGCATCTTAACCGCGTTTCCTAAACTAGCGACTGGCACCTGTTCCTGGCGCCTGGCAGTGAGGGGGCCTGCCCGCCCCACAGGGCTCAGCACAGGCCAGGGCACGGGGTTTTCCCGGCACTGGCACCGCTGGCAGCCGGCGGTGACAGCACGTGGGGTCCCAGTGGGTGTGCGGGGAGTGGGGCTGGGCTGGGGGCAGTGCAGGAGGGTGCTCAGTGCTCAGGGTGGTGCAGGGCGGGTGGTGCCAGCAGTGCCAGAGGGGACGGACAGGGCCTGGGCTCCTCTCTGCACCCCTGGGACGGCGACGCTGGCTGAGCTGCCACGGCCCCAGKGGCCACGTTGTCGTAGGGGTGTCTGCTGGGGGCTGTGCTTATGTGCTCTCCCTGCCCCGCAGTGCAGCAGGCACGGTGCAGGTGACAGGCACAGCAGATGGGGAGGGTTTTGGGGTTCTCGCCACAGGCCTGGCTGGGGTTGGGGTACCAGGGCCAGGCTGCGTCAGGGTGCCCCAGCCAGGCATGGTGGAGGGTGGGCACAGGAGTGCAGTGGGATCCGCCCGGGCACTCAGACCACGAAGCGGAGCCCGTATGTCATCTGATGGCCGTTGTCCCAGGCATAGAGCACCTTCTCCTTGGGGTTGTAGTCGACCTGTGTGGTGAAGGAGTAGTGGTTGAGGAAGGGCAGTCGGAGCTCTGCCTCCGTGTCCGTGTGCGTGTCGAAGGCATAGGAGATCTGCCCTTCCTTCTGGCTGTGGGTGTCCACAGCATAGAGGATGCCACAGATGATGAAGCAGTTCCCGTAGGAGTTGCGCTTCAGCCCTGTCTTCCAGGTGGTCTCCTTGCGCACCGAGAGGTCCCCGGGGTCAAGTCGGCTCAGGACGATCACCTCCTGCTGTGAGTAGTCATAGTCCACGGAGGGGTAGATGACCCAAAGCCCGCTCTCATCCACAGCGAAGTCAATGTCCGAGTGGCCCCTCCACTTCCAGGGCGTCGTGTCCTCATACACCACATCATGGAGCATTGCCCAGCCTGCCACGTACCGCTCCTTCAGGTCATACTTGATGATGTTCTTGGTGAAGGCACGGTTGTAGTAGAAGGCCCCTCTGTACACCACATGCCCAGTGCCGATCCAGTTGTAGGGCAGCTTGTAGAGGTTGCTCCAGCGGCCTGTGAGCGGGCAAGAGAGGTGTTGGGACCCTCTGCAGCACTGGGGTCCCATACACAATGGCCCAAGCGTGCTGGCAGCAGCAGGGGACCTGTGTCCCACTCACTGCCCTGTGGATGCTCCCCAGCTCCCCCCAGCTTCCATCGCCTCAGGGCCCAGCACAGCTGGTGGCACAGTGCTGGACACCCACCAAGGAGGARCCAGGGCCCCTGCGCCCACTCGGCCGCTGACCCTCACCCTGCTTGAAGTTGTCGAGGCTCCTGAACTCCACCAGGTTGTTCCCATAGTAGTAGTTGGTGACGTAGATGCGGTCATCCTTGGCTGCCGGGTCCTTCATCCAGGCCCCCTCATTGCGCCCGTAGCTGTGGTGCTCCGTGGGGGGCTCCACCGACTCGATGGTGCCTTCACACTCCACCTCCTTTACTGGGTACCGAGGAGGAGGAGCAGGAGGAAGGCTTATCCCTGCCCCAGCCAGCTGCCTCCTCCTCCTTCCCCAGGGCATGACTATTGCTGGCCTTGCCTGGCCACAGGCACTGAGACCACTGGGCCGGGTGCCCCCTCCCAGCCCCCCCCCGCTCACCCACCTCTGTTTGGTGTTTCGAGGCCCCCGGTGCTGTCAGCGCCCTGCCTGGGGACGGGGGCAGGGGGGCCGCGGGCGGTGCCACGGGGGGCCGGGGCGGTGCTGGGCGCAGCCGCGGTGCTGGGCACGGTGGTCTCTGCCTGTGCAACACCTTGGGCTGAGGTGCCCTCAGCTGAGGGGGGCGGGGGGCCCCTCTCCTCCTGCTGCTCTGGCACGACGGCGCCTCTCACAGGGCCCTCTGTGGGGGACACGTTGGGGTTAGTGTGTTTGCAGGGACAGGCCCTGGCCCTCCGCCTCGGTGGGAGGTGCCTTCCCAGCCCCCGACCCCTGCCCTGTCCCCACACTCACCGCGGCTGCCGGCYGGACCCTCTGCCACTCCCGCCTGCCCGACCTTGTAGTACGTGATGCCTCGGACCACGGTCTGCTGGTGTGCCAGGGGCTTGGGCTTGGGCGTGGGCTGTGAYCCCCCTCTGGCCTTGGTGGTCTCCTTTTTGGGCTTCTCGGGCTTCAGCGGCTTCTCCTTGGGTGCTCGAGGGCCCGCCCGGTCGCCCAGTGCCTTGCGGGTGCTGGGGTACCGTCCTGCCTCCTTCTCTCGGCCCCCTGCTGTGTCCTGGCAGGCACAGCCTGGTCAGACCCCCTTCTCTCACGTGCCCTCCTCTTCCCTGCTGCCACCGTGCCAAGCCGTGGGCACAGGCACCAGCCCAGGGGCTACCCCGATGCACCCGCCACAAGCCTGGGGGAGCTCGGCCCTGCCTGGCACCACCGGCCATGCCTGTGCAGSGCTGGCTCCAGCGGCACGTGTGCCTTGGGGTACCTGTGCCTTGCTCTCAGGGATGGCAGCCGCATCCTTCTGCAGCAGCTGGTAGCCCAGGTTGGAGATCTCCTTCTTGATGCTGATCATGATGTCAGAGTAGTTCTCGTAGCGTTTCATCTGGTCGGTGAGGCGCTGGACACTCTCCTTCATGAAGTCATTCTCCCTGCTCAGGTTTGTCTTGATGGTCTGCAGGAGAGGAGAGGCTGGAGTCCCATTTGGGGAGCTCATGGCACCCCAGACAGTCCTGAGCTGTCCAGTGGGGAGCACTGTGGGGACAGTGCTGCCAGAGCTCGCTCACCTCCTCCAGCGTGTTCATCTGGGCTACCACCTTGCTGATGTAGGAGTGCACCTTCATCAGGTCCATGCTGTACAGCGTTCCCTCGAGCAGGTCCACCATGGACTGCAGCTGCAGAGGGGGCGCAGGGATGGGGCCAGGTAGGGCTGGGRCACAGGGCASRGGGCTGGGGCATGGGGCAGGGCTGCGCAGCATGGGGAGGGGTCTGGGCCCCAATCCCACCACGCCGCAGATACCTTGAAGAGCTCGGGCGCCTGCTTCTTCAGCTTCTCCATCTTCCACTCGTTCTCACAGGGGTTGAGCGAGGAGGGAGGTGCGGTGCAGGAGCACTTGCAGTCGGCCCCCGAGCTCACCGTCTCCACGGTGTAGAAATCCTCCACACGTGCGCTGCCGTTCCTGACGCGGCTGCAGGCGTCCTTGCTGAGCGGCCGCAGGATGCACTTGCAGCGGCAGTCGGAGCCCTCCGAGGTCATCCGGACCTGGTCCACATCGCCCAGAGCCTGCAGGACATGCAGGGAGCCTGGTGTCCCACCTGGGCGTCCCACAGGGCCTCGCCAACCCCAGCAAACCATCACAGCCAACTCCCTCACTGCTGCTTGCCCAGAGATCTCCCACCACCCCTGAGGCTCTCGGTCGTGCCCCAAAGAGCATGTGGCATGTGACAAAGCCCAGGCAGCTGCTCATCCCTGCAGCCACCAGAGTGTTTTGTGGCTCAGCTACTCCAGTCCCATTTCTGCGCCTTTTCCCAGCCTCCAGCAAGACCTCAGCGAGCAGGGATGGTGGCAAGAAGACCCAGCAGTGCTTCTGTGCCCCCGCACCACAGCTCTGAGCCCACACAGGGTTCGTTGTTTGTGGTGACATGCAGCCACCTCGGGGCGAGCTCGGCCCCTCAGCCTCCCGCGATGGCCCGAGGCACACGCTCAAGGACTCCCTTGTTTCCACWCATGGCCCTGACTCACGCTACAGAGCTCAGGGTGCTTTTCAGCTGGTTTAGCCCAGTTCTCCCGTTGTGCTCAGGAACAGGGGAGCTGAGTCCCTCTCACCCCCCACCACCGGCTGTGCGCTCGCGGGGGACGTCTGGGCTGGCAGGAGCACGGCCAGGCTGTGCTGGGTGTCCCACGTCCGGGGATGCGCCTGCTCCAAGCASCCGGGAGGGCGGGAGAACAGGGAGACGCAGCGCGGTGACCCCGGAGGGAAAGGGCTCTGCCCACAGGGACTCTGACTCATCCTGGGAAACAGAACGGTGGCAGAGCTGGGAAACAAGCTGAGCTCTGGCTCCCGGTCCTCCCCGGACCACAGCGGACCACAGTGCGGCGTGGGAAAGGGCAGAGGCCCACAGGGTCCATGTCCTGCCTGCAGGCAGCACCCATGGCCACACAGGGATCCTCGTCCCAGCGCCCGGCAGCGCTGACGCGCTGGTGGCAACGGGGCAGAGGCTCTCCCTGGGCCGGGCACAGACCCCCAGCTGCCCGCAGCCCACATGGGCCAGGGGCTTCCTTCTCTTCCTGAAGGGCTGCAAAACTTCACGCATTTTGCATTTCAAAAAACCCTTTCGTTCAAAGGGAAACCAGGTCCTGCTGGCTGAAGGAAAACACCGGGGAGCCAAAGGGCTGTAAATTGAGCAGGATCTAATCAAGCTCTCAGCAGGGAGTGGAGCAGGAACCCCCTCCCCAAACACCACCTCGCCAGGCTTGCATGTCCCCGGGCTCCCTGACCTCCCCCATAGCCATGCCGGCATTTGTGCAAACAGGCAGGACGATTCACAGCCCAGCCACGAGCTGCCAGCCGCTCTGCACACACCCAGCAGCTCCCTGGCCCCGAGCTGGGCTGTCCCGGCCACAAGCAATGTCCATCCGTGTGCACGGTGCTGCCTGGGGTACTGGTGTGCGCACACATCCTATGGGAACCCCATGCGAGATCCTGGTGTGCCCCATGTGACCCATGGGGTTCCCCCGTTCCTGCCAACCACCGGTGAAGGTGCCGCTGCTGCAGCACAGCCCAACACTCGGGCACAAAATGGGATCCCACCTGCTCTCAGCACCTTCTGAGGGGCTGCAGTTGACTGTGCTGGAAGCTCATTGCAGAGGGAGCAGGTGACCACGGGCTGTGCATCCCCTCCCACGGCCCTGGCGTGCTGTGGTGAGAGGCACGGCCGGTGTGGAGGCTCCGCGTGTCCCACTGAGGTGGGGCATGAGCCGGCGGCTGCCCAGAGCAGCAAACGCGCCGGAGCAGCCGCAGCAGCTGTGACACTGCACGGTGTGGAGGTGTCCGGCACACAGAGCCTCTCCCGCGGCAGGAAAGGCCAACCCCTTCCAGGAGGCCCCTTGGTTCCAGCCATGTCCATCCCGTGTGGGGCAAACGCACTGCGCTGCACCGCGGCCGGGGCGGCCGCCCACCTTCACGTGGGACCGTAACACTAAACCTCGCTCTGCCTTTTACCAGCTTCCTCAAACAGGAACTGCATGTTCTATTTATACAGAAAAGCCCATAAACAAGGAAGTATTAAAAATCAGGCTCCCACGTGCGGAGCCTTTGCGAGGGTCACCCACCGCAGTTCATCGGCTGGGTGCCCTCTGTCAGCCTGTGCCTGGCTGTGCCCRACTCCGCAGGGGACAGCCCACGCCCGCGGCGCACACGGACCCTCTCCCCAACAGCGCACGGCTGGGGCGGGATGGGGGAGCACGAGGCAGCCCGTGCTGCACTGCCTGCTCCAGGTGGGAATCCATGAACTTCCCAAGAAACCTGCGTGGGGGGCTGCTGCAGCCCCGCGGGGTCTCAGGTGGTTCTTTCCCTGGATCCCCCTGCTCACTGCAGACCCCAGCCCAGGGTGCAGACAGGTGGGTGCTGCCTGTCCTCCGGAGTTGGACCCAGCTCCACAGGGGCTGCACACCCACAGCTGGTGTGGGAGAGTGTCCCTGCACTTTGCTGAGGGTTTCCTCACTCCAAGTTTTACGAGCTGGGTTATTTTCCCGGTTTCTGAGACCTCTTGCAAGAGCACCCATGTGAGGACAGTGTTTGTGACATTATTTGGAGAAAGCGGGACCTTTGACAATGACCCTTGGCCAGCTTTTAAGCTATCCTTTGGCTGCTGCCAGAGGACTCGTCTCGGAGGAAAACACGCTGTGTTGATAAGCTGCYGCACCGCACGCCTCTGGCACAGCTGCTGGAAGACATGTCCCCATCAKGGGAGGGAAACCATGTCACCCTCCTTCCTCCTCTTCCCAGGCTTGGCACAAGGTGTCAAACACGTCCTGCAGCCGAGGCAGAGCGGTGCTGGCAGGGCTGGGCCGTGGGTGACAGCAGCCAGGCCCCGGGCGCTGGCGCTGCTTGGGCGTCCCGTGTCAGTCACGGGGACACGGCCATGCCAAGCGCTTGTGTGGCACACGCATGCCCACCGATGGGATCTCATCCAACAGCGAGAAGGGAGAAAACACCTCCGAGCACAGCAGGCAGCACCTGCGGGGAGGGAGGGATGGAGGAGGTGACGGCACTGCATGGATCTCTGAGTCCTGCCAGCATCACCCCTGGCACCCCGCCGGGAATCCCAGCAACAGGGCATTCCAGGCTTTGGATATCTGTTCCAAGCTAAGTGCTGCCGACAACAGCTGTGTTAGCGTTGTGTTAGCATCGCTTTCCACCAAATGTCTTGGAAAATCCTGTCTATTTAACATTTTGGTGACTGTAGCAGTAGCTGCTCCCACTACCATCCCTCTGGGCTGGGTCCCGGTGTCCCTGCTYCGGCCCCGTTGCGGCCACTGATCCCGGGGGAGACGTGCTCCAGCAGGAACCGAGGGCTCCTGGACTCACGGGGGAGGCTGGCTCCCCCCGCTGCCCAGTCCCGCTCCTGCTCCTCATCCCCGCGGGGGAAGGCTTGTCTGGGCTGTTCTCTCTGGCACGGAGTCGTTCATTGCAGCGCCCATCACCGCAGCGCCGGGGCTTGGGCACCTTCCAATCGCGCGAGCGCTCCCACCGCCCGGGCCATTCCCCGCGCCGAACACCCGCCGCGATGGGCGCACCGGCACCCGAACCCCGGCCCTTCCCGGGACCCCCGCCCGCTCCGCCCGCTGCCCGTGCCGGGCCGCGCCCCCGCCGCTCCGCCCGGGACCCCCAGCGCCCGCCCGRGCACAGACGGCAGCGACCGGGGACACCGGAGCGGTCCCGCAGGGACGGGGCTGCCCCGCCCGCTCCCGAGCGCCGCCGTGATCGCTCCCGGCCGTGATCGCGATCCCGGTCCCGACCCCAGTCGGTGCCGGTGCCGGTCCGGCCCGTCCTTACCGTGGCGGCGCCGCGCACCGCGGCCAGCGCCGGCAGCAGGAGCGCGGGGAGCAGCAGCGCCCGCATGGCGAGAGCGGCGGTGACCGCCCGCACCGAGCGCCCGCTCCGCCCGGCCCGGCCCGTCCCGGCGGCGGGGAGGAGCCGCCCGTCCCGTCCGCCCGTCCGTCCCGTCCCGCCCCGCCCCGTCCCGGCGGCGGCACCGGCCCTAGCAGCGGCGCCGCGGCGGCGGGGGCGGTGCGTTCCCCCCGGCGGGAGCTGGCCGTGCCCGCCTCGGGGCTCTCGCTGTACCGGGGTTGCGCGGTGCCCCGTGCCGAGGCTGCCCGCTCCCTCCCCGCGCTGCCCGGTGCCCCTTTCCCCGGCTGGCCGATCTCCTCCTCTGAGGAGGCGGCTGTCCCCGGGCGAGCCCGGCCGGACCCTCGCCGGGGCTGTGCGGTTTCCGCCCTCTCCCGGTGCCCCGTGCCCGGTGCCCTGTGCCTGGTGCCCACTTTGCCCCGTCCCGGTGCGCGGCGCCGCGGGCAGCGCTCGGGGCTCGGCCGGCGGGTGCCCCCTGGCGCCCCGCCGCTCCCGGTGCACCGGCCCGGGGCGCCCGGGGCGGGCCGGGGCGCGGAGCCCGCGGGGCGGGGCGGGGCAGGGGCTCGGGGCGGGCCGGGGGCGCGGCCGTCGGGGCCGGGCCGCGGCTCCCCGCGGGCGGCGCTCGGACTACGGCTCCCGTGGTGCCCCGGGGGGGCGGGGCGCGGCCGGCCCGGCCGAGCGCGGCGCGGCGCTGGCTGTCAGCAGCGCCCGGGCGGCCATGGGGCAGCGCGGCCGCCGGGGCCGCTGAGACCCGCCGAGCCCCGGCCCGGCCCGGCCCCGGCGCCGCCATGGAGCTGGAGCCGCCCGCGGAGCTCCCGGAGCCCCGCGCCGCCAGCAAGGGGCCGCCCCGCAGCGGTGAGTGCAACGCGGGGGTCCGGCCGGGCCGGGGGCGGGGGACGGGGACGCGCCGGGGCCGGGGCCGCGGCGATACCGGGGGCTCGGCTGACCGAGGCGGCCCGGCAACTTTCCGCGGCCGCGGGGCACGACAAAGGCCGCTGCCCCCGCGGGCCGGGGCTCGGCGGGGCACGCGGGGTTCGCCGCCCGCAGCGGGTCCCCTCGGACAGGGCGGCSTTTCCTGCGAATTTAACTCGTTGCACAAAAATCGCGTTTCCCCGTCCCAACGCGCCGCTGTGAGGTCCCGCGGGGTGTGTGGGGCGGCGCGGGGCCGCTGCCGGGTCGCTGCGGGCGGGTGTCCCGGGGTAGCCCCGGGGGTCCCGGCACCGCCCGCCGTGTCCCGGCCGTGCCCCGCGGCTGCTCCCGGTGCCCCGCGGGTGTCTTGGCTCAGCCCCTGTTAGCCGGTCCCTGTCCGGGGTTTATGGGCACCATTTGGGAGCCTTTTACACTTCCCGTATGCAGATGCCGCATCTGCACTTGAATGTCCCTGCCAATTTTTATGGTTTACAATTGCATTTTACCATCTTGGTACTCGGGTTCTCTACAAAGGGTTTGCTCAGACAAAAGAGGCTTTTTATCAGGCAGCATCCTCGGTTTTCGAGATACAGGCGGTACCAAAAGACACGCAGTGCGGGAACTGCGGAAACGGGCATTTCTGTAACCACCCTGATGTGTAATGTTGAGTTGTCCTGGAAGCACTTTATTCCTCCTCACTTAATTAGATGTCCAGTTGGATGAAAGACACTTAATAATSTTAGATACTTTAATAACGCTCTTAATACTTTAATATACCCTTAATGCTTTTTGAACCTTCTGACTTAATTTGTGAGATGTCTGTTGCTTTGGTGTCCCTAAGACTACAACAATATTAATACTTTGTCTGCATTTGCTATTTTTCCCACAGATATGGGATTTTGGGGAAATCTCTTTTGATTAATCAGATTAGTTTTAAGAGTTCCTTGCGTATCTTGCATAGCTGTTTCTTGTGACAGACGTACCTGTGGCTGTCGTTAGTCTTTTGAATGGATGATGTAACAACCTTTTACTACTTTGCTTTCAAAAATGTGAAATACTGGTGCGGTGTTGAGACATTGCTTGACCTTCAGTCTTTCTAAAGCCTCCAGTGGCCAGGGCAGGAGCAGGAAAGATTGGGTTGTTAATTCATGGTTTTATAAAATACCTGCAAATGATAATGCCAAATGAAGACTCTTAATATTTCCTTTTCTTAAGGAAGATTGTCAGTACTTTTGATACCTTGAGGAACAGCATCTTAACTCTTAATGAAAAACATTTAAAACTGTATGAGGACAGAGGTATAAAAGTCAGATTGTATTCTTGGTGGCTGTGTTAAAATCATTAATGAACTTAAGCTCTGCACGTGGCTTCTGTGTTAACTCAGAGTAAACTGCTGCAAGTTTATTGGCATCTTCAGTGAGAGAAGCCTCGGGATAACTTTGAAATGCAGCGACGTGGTTTTATCTCAGCAGTAACGGGCAATTGCAGCCTCATTATTTGAGGGGGCACTTGACATTCTTAGAATATAAGATGATGGTTTTCCCTTGCCAATTTGAGTACATCCTCTTCTATGTAAGAAATATATTTTGTCATTGAGCAAGTCAATGGCAGCAAGTAGAACCAGGGATTTTTTTWAAAGCAATTTCATTAAGGTATTCATTTTTCCTGCAGTAGTAGCAACTATTTCTCAGCATGGTTCCATTTAAGATCAGTTTTGCTATAGCTTCAGTTGGCATCTTTTTCCTCTGTGAGATGTGATGGGTTTTACATAGTTTTAATTATTTTATGTTTTAGCTAAAATAGGGACAAAGCAGATTATCTTGAATTAAGGTAACTTTGGACTTTGTTGTGTAGTTTCTTCTTGGAAGACAGATTTATTAGAAAATGACTTCAATTTTGTGTTCCCGTAAAATTGTCAGAGTTTCAGATGGGCAGATTACTGATCTGGATGAACTTCATACCAGAGAGAAGAGGAAAGTTGTCAGAGCACAAAGAATGTAAGGTTTTCAAAGAAAAATCCCTTTGCCTGCATCCCTTCCCTTTTCCACAGCGTTCCCAAACTTTACTGGTGCACATTGACATTTTTAGTGGTTCTTTATGCTTGGTTGCTTTGCATCTGATGAGATAAGCCTTTGCTTAACAAAGACGATTTCATTGATATAGTTGGGTCTTAGTTTACTTGCTATAAACATTTCTTTGAAGATTTAGGAAGAAAAACAAATGGAGTTGTCGAATGGCAATGCTGCTAAAGTCAAATGTCTCTAAATAAACAAGGAGCTACAGTGTTATTTCAGCTCAGTGTTGGCTTGTTGAATGTGGATGTCTCTTGCTTTTGTAAATAATAATAGAAAATACTACATAGAATTCTGAACTCAGGTCTGTGATGGGAAATGAAAGACTGGTAATTTAGGAAGAACCTAACTCCTTTGTTTGATTTGATGGTAAAGATGGAAAAATACCTCTTGGTATAAAGTTGGAATTTGGCATTGATGGCTTCTGTAGATCATTAATCAGGAAAATGGGTGTATGCATGCCTTTTTGTGCTGAGCCCAGGATTAGTGCTGTATGTTGAGCAGATGCAGTGTGTGATGTGACACTGCAACAACAGGATTTTTTCCCTGCTTTGCTATAAAACAGTATAAAGATACTGTATTATAGAAACTGAGGGAACTTTCCCATCTGGGAGACTAATTCTTAATTGTTGGGAAGCAATAGCCATCTTTCTGTCCTGCCTCTGGCAAGTCCTTTGTGGTATCTCTTTTTTTGGTGGGGAAAATATGCCAGTGGATTATTGAATTACTGTTCAACTCCTGCGTGGTGGAGCCTTGAACACATGCATTTACACCAGCATTCTGTGAGAATGGGAGCACAGTTTATCCTGTTGATAAACTGCCTATTTAAATAAAGCCTTCAGCAGTGTAATCTGGTAATTCTAATTAAGTCATTTACATAGAGAATTGGCCCAGGGTTTCATCAGATGGCTGCTGGGGAGCTGAAATGCATTCTTTCCCTMCAGCTGTATTAAACCAGCCTTTTGATCCTGTCCTTTTTTTAGCCTTTAAGCCAGAGTGGTTATCACTGCGCAGAGTTAATTGAGAAAGGGAAGTTGGGGGACAAGTGGACCCTTCGAGCTTTAGCTTTGGACTTAATTATTACAGTTCTAATTACATAATTAGAAGACTTCTAGATTTTATGTGTTGATAAAAATGATTCTGTACAGGTTTTGGGAGGAAATACACCACGGAGAGGCTGGCTTCAGTGAAGTTCTTTATTGGTAAATGATTGCCAATAACTTATCTTGAAAGCAGTATATGCCTGGAGTATCTGAGCTCTCCCCCAGCACTTTGATAAGGAGGTTTCATTTACACAGGGTGGACTCCGCGTCCTTCAGAGAGCACAAGTTACATGTCTGCCTTCCATTGCCTAATCATCCCAGCTGTAGGCTTGTAGAACTGGTGACATTTAAACTTAGAGAAATGTCTGGTCAGTGTGAAAGATTAATTTTTTTAAGCCCTTTTTCCCTTTGTGAACACATTAAAAAAAAACCAGTAAAAATCTATCACAGCTCTAATGCCAGGCTGACTGCAAACTGCTGTAATGTCCTTGTCTGGAAATACCTCCCAGCTGAAACTTGAGGGAAACCTTCAACAGCTTTTATGGAAACGTAAATCTGGAAGTGTGACATCCTTCAGACTAAATCCCCCAATCCTCTAGTGGGGTGAAGCCCCCCCAGCTCTCCCTGCTGGAGATGTGGGTTGCAGGGGTGGTACAGGGTCTGAAGGTGTTCATTGTGGTGGGTTCCCTCCACTGCTCCCGAACCTGCTGGTACTGTACCCCTGAGCTGTAAATGAGCACAGGGCTCCTGTCAGTGTTAGGGTTTATTCTGCTTAGTTGCTGCTGAAAAGCCCAGGGTTTACCTGCGGGAATTGCTGTGGAGCCCTCAGATCCCAAAGCCAAATGATTAAATGATGGCTGTTGTGGTTATAGTAAAAATTTGTAAAAGAACTCAGAGTCTCTGACAGCTCTGCCAAACATCRGCTTGTCCTCCAAAAATCTCTTCATTCAGTCTCACAGCTGTAGCTTTATGCTGTTTGGCAATACTTACAAGGAATTACTCCTAAGTATGTTGTTTCAGATGTCTTGTGTGTGCTTTTGCCAGGAGACTCTCTATCCTCTGCCTGTTTTATCCACAGTGCTAAGGAAATGCCCTTTCTGTGGGTCACAAGCAGGGGTTATTCTTACCTGCAAATTTACCTTAGTTGTGGTGTTGTACAAAATTGAAGGAAAACTGAGGAAAGGTGCCAGTGTTGGGTACTGGTTGCTGCTGCCAGTTTGCAGTGCCAAGCTCACGGTGTGGCTGCTCRGTGCCTCCTGCTTTGCTGCTGCTTTGTGAAGCTTTTCCTTGCCCAGTTCTGTTTTCCTCCTTACCTGGTACATGCTGATTGGGTCCATCACCTTAACACTTGAGCTGACCTTTAGTATTTCACTTGGATTTACATAAGGCCTCTGCTCAGTGAACTGTGCCTATCACAGGATGATATCCATAAAAATGACACTTCCTAGTCTTGAAAAAAATCCCCAGGCCCATTGGAGACTTGTGAAAAGGACACCCAGCAGGAAGAGAGGCCCATGGCCTGAAATATTCATCAATCATTTTCCTGGCACCAGGAAACCAATCAACTCTTCTAAGGGGGAGAGTGTAATCAATCACACAATGTGGGAAACGGGGATCGCTGGCCCTGCCAGAAACSTTCCTTCCTGTGGACAGAAGGAAAGGATTGTGTTGGTCCTTACTCACAAGTGGTGTCTTACACCCTGGGTGCAAGGGACTTGGCTTTTGTAGAAGGCAGCCTGTGCTGCATCGGCAGCTCCAGCGTCCACTCAAGATTTTGTTTCCAGTAATGCTGAGCTGTTTTGTTCTGAGATTTTTTTTAATTTACCTTTCTGCAGCTGGTAGGTGAAGGGTTTGTTTCCTGTACCCAAATCTGTTCGGAAGTGGCAGGTCCAGCAGCAGCATGTTTTTATTTAGAGGATCACAATTTTAAAATTTTGCTCTTTCTTCATGAAACAAAAGTTTGAAACAGCTTCTATTGCAAACTGGTACTGGGGAAGAAATGCACCCCTGGGTGCTTGGCCTCTTTTTCCATCTTTGAGTTATGCTAAAAAATATATATAAATTGCTCAATAATAAGTAAATTGTAGTTGTCAGCATCAATAGAATATTTTAATGAAGCATGTGGATAGGGATTATTTGAATTCAAGTAAGAGTTCAAATAATAATTTGAAATTCAAATAAGAAATGCTAGAAACTAAATTGGAACAAGAGACTTGTTATAACTTGTTTTTCCTAGGAAAACCTCTGCAGTAGTTGCCAAATAAGAAATGCTGTARTCATGGCAAAATAAATGGCAGTGCCACAGCCTTTCTCATGTCATTCAGCCCAGCAGACAGCGGATCACGCTGGGATGGTTTTCCTGAGGAGAGTGAGACGTTTCAGGCGTGGCTGTGGTTCATGGCTGGGTGGGGGTGCAGGGGACCAGCCTTACCCACCGCTGCCCAAGCAGAACACGGCCATCTGTGGAGCACCAGTGCTGGGCAGCAGCTTCAAAAGAAAGAATACAAATAGATTGCCCACAGCAATGTATGTAACAATTATTTTAAAATTGTAAATCTTCAAACATAGATTTTAAAAAGGCAGAATTGTACACTGTCTTTTCATGGAAATCAGCAAAACATGAACTTCCTGTATTATTTTTTAAAGTTAGATTAAATGTCAATTAAAATTCAGATTGTTCTKCAGAACAGCAGTGTATACTAAATTCAATCCAGAATTAATTTCTCATTGAAAAGATTAGGAGCCTTCTCTTTAAAAATGTAGATATTTTTTCTGCGTTTAAGGTAACTTTCTGGCACAAGTGGAGACCAATAGCCACAAATATCCAAATGTCAGGAATGATGTTTCTAGTCTGACGAGCATTTTCTATCTGTCAGGCAGTTTCTGATGTGCTTTTGAAGATGCTTAGATGTGTTACCACAATTAAAAGCTACTAAGAGTTGTGCTGTCCTGCAAAATGAGATTATAGCAGTAGGCAGATGTGGCTGGAATGAGCCCCAAAGAGAAAGGGAAGTGTTTTTGGAATTGCAAGCAGCAGGAGCTAATACGGTTTGCAAACATGGAAGACAGTAGGCAGAGAGGTAGGTGGGGAGAAAGAATCAAATTTCCCTTGATTCCTGCCCGTTTGTAATCCCTATCCCTGGGAGGCCAAATGCTTAATGTGAGCCTTTCACTCCAACAAAACCTGGGATGCTGGTATTGGTGGGGTGGGAGGGAAGTGCTCGCTGAGGTGCTGGATCACTGAATTCCATGAGCAAGATGCTCAAATCAATAATGGAAGGAAAACCTGAAGTCTGAAGTACTGGTTGGTTATTGCAGCCATCAGCACGAGCCACAGCCACTTCCAGGTGGCCTGTGGGAAGTGGGGACCTCACAAAAATGAGAGAGCAACACTCACCTCTGTTCCCACCCCGACACCTGGCATGTTCAGCTCGTTCCTTGGTCCTCATGTGATGCGTGATGAGAGCCACAGCTCGGCTGGGTGATTCATACAATACACAGAATATCTGTGTTGTGACACGTGTCCTCCATGTGCTGAACCACAGGAGCTGCAGGTTTGGACCCCAAGTGCCAGCAGTGGCTTTGGTGTGACTGTGGTGCTGTGAGCGCCCGGCTCGTGCCACAGCTCAGCACGGCAGGAGCACGGGGCAGCTGGGAGGCTTCTTCCCTCTAATGCTGATTGAATGTTAATTGTACATTTGGGGTTGATTTGGATGATTCGGTGTTTCTGTGTACGTGTGGTAACAACGAGGAAACTTGTTCCAGTGTGTGCTGCTTACACCTGTTTTTCACATTCAAGGCTTCTGTCGCGACATTCCCTCAGATTCACCCACCAGCGAGTACAGTGCACGTCCTCACCCCGGGCTGGTGCAGCCAGCCAGGCCCTGGCAGGCATGGGCAGTGTGCAGCTCAAGACCCTTGCAGTTAGGAGCTGTAGTATTACCTCCACTAATTAAAATTGAAGATAAATGCTGTGAAATTAATTAACCTTGAGGTTAGGGAAAAAAACTGCTTTCAGACTGATCACGTCAGTGCTTCTCCAGATCCTGGTCTGTCAGTGCCATTCCTGCACTAGCTGCTGGATTAAATGGGCAGATTACCTGCATTTTGGTGAAAAGGTCCAGTTCCAGGGGTGTTTCTAGCCTGGTGCACTGGTTGGAGTCTAGAACAGCTCACCTCTGGGAACACTGGCTAATTTGCAACATGATTTCTGGCATATTCTGTATATCATAATTGCTATTAATTATTGGTAGATGAGTATTAATCTGGGTTGATGTTAACTCTTAAAAAAATAGTCTTGTAGAGTATCAGTCAATTCTGTTTTTTTTAATGTAGGTAATTCTAGTGTACTCTAGATGGATTTTGCTATAGTGGTTTGCCTTGTGTTGGCCAACACTTTATCAGTGATCAAAAAGTCAATAAAGAATTTCCCCAGATTTACAGACTGATTATGCAATTGATCTTTCAATATTGGAGTAGGCCGGGCTGCCTGGTAGGCAATATCCTACCAAAACATCCTCCAGGCAGAGAAGATGCAAAATCTTGTGCCCAGGGACAAACACGGGGATGCCCATGGGATGGGGTGCTGCATGCTAAGAGGCATTGGGTGTGAAACAAATAGAGAGATGATCACCTTTCCTTTCGGACATGCCTTCAGTTAGGACAGGAGTTTTTCATCATCATGTTCATTTTTCTAAACAGCTTTGGTGCTTGACTGTGTTTTCCCTTTTGGTAGCCTAAAAGTCTAAAATAAGATGCCAAATGTGTATGAGTCCCCTTTAGAGGATTGAGCTGGCTGAGAGCCRCCCTGATGAACCTTGCTTTTACCCCGAGCTGGCTCTGAGGGCACTTCCCTCCACACCACCCCATTTTTCAGGAGCAGAGCCTGCTAAACCTCTCAGGGAATCACCAGCTTTCCAGAAGTGCACTGTGCTCTGTCTCAGAAATCACAGAGGGCTCCTGGAAACCCAGCCCATAAGGTATGTGGTAATGCTGATACCACAGCAACATGCAGCTCCTTTCTGCTTTGATTTTTGTGCCTCAAGAGGCACGTCAGGAATCCTGTGACTTTTGATGGCATCAATAAATCAGATACCATGCTGACAGAATTTTACTGGAATGTAAACAGGCATTTAAAATAACAATGTCTGTAGAGAGTTTATTGAGGAATACAGTGCAGGTACATGGAACATTCAACTCTGTGTAGGTTTCCTTTCAGTTTTGTTGGTAAGCAGGAACTGGGATTTTTTCTATATAAATGAAAATAAGTAAAAATATTTATCACAAGATGACCTTATTTCCCACTCTCTGCAAATAGTGTGTGTTTTCAGTGTTGGGGTGAGACAAGCCCTACCTAATGTAGGGGAAAGGGGAGGAATGTCTCTGTATAGTAAAATTTAGCTGATAAGGGATAATGAATCACCTTTAACTCGGCTCTGCTGAGTAGTAGCTGCTCTGGGGAACTGCAGGCTGGTCAGCCTTGTCTCAGTCCCTCAGTGGGAAGGGTATGGAGCAAATCCTTGCAAAAGGCTTTTCCAGGCACTTGAAGGACAGGAAGGTAATCAGGAACATTCACTGTGGGTTTACCAAGGGGAGAGATCATGCCTGACCAACCTCATTCCTTCTGTGCTGAAATGATGGATCCACAGACAAGGAGAGAGTAATTTTGTCATTAACCTTAACCTTGGGAAAGGCTTTTGATGCAGTCTACCATGTCATCCTTGTAGGCAGTTTGAGTGAAAACCTGGGCCGTTTTGTTCAAAGGGTGCAGTTGAGTTCAAGCACTAACTGGTGGCCATTATGGTGTGATTGTCCTTGGGAGTCAGTATTGGGGCCAATACTATTTAGCAATTTCATCGACAGCCTGGATGATGGGATGGACAAACCCCTCAGGCTTGCAGGTTGATACTCTGGAGGGCACAGCTGCTGTTGAGAATGGTCTCAATAACCTGAAGGAAATGGTTGATTGAAACTTCGAAGTTAAACAGACACAAACATCAAGTCCTGCATCTGGACTGGAATAACCCTATGGAATGCTACAGGCTGGGGAGGACCCAGGCTCCTGGAGAACCTCATGACCGAGCCAGGCTGTGCTGACACACAGCACACGCTGGTGACAGCTCATTGCCATGAGGTTCAGAGAAGCACTTGGTGCCTTCTGTGGGACATGGCAGAGCCACCTCTGGAATATCCTGTGCCTGCTGAGCCTGTACCACGCACATCTCCTGTTTGCAGCCCCACAAGCACCACTGGGATTGTGCCATGTGTGTGATTGATTCTTGGCAGAGGAGCAGCTGGTTGGAAGGGGGGAAACATGATGGGACTCGCTGAGTCAGCACATTCTGCTCATTCTCATCTCGAGAATCCCTGCAGTGCTCAGGGTACTACTGTGTTGTACCTGCTGAGCTCTTCCCATATGTAAGATGACAACCTTTGAAGAGGGGGTACCACAACTCATCATCTTCAAAGTCCAGTACTGTGTCACAGGTTCAGGCTAAGTTCATTTCTAGGAGTAGCCCATATACCCCTTCAATTAGCATAAACAGGGACAAGGGCAGGCAAAGGTCAAGAGAAGTTCAAAATAGCATAATCTCTTTTTGCTGGTGTTCCCAAATGCTCCTGATCCTGCGAAGCTCTCCGAGCTGGCCTTGCCAGCGTGTTTACCAGACCATTGTAAAAGTCAAAGAAAAAGGCCTGGCTTGATACAGGGGAAGCTGGCAATCGAGGGGTTGAGAATACGTAGCATTGTTGCTGAAAATAGGAGAAATAATTGATTTGTGTTATGGTGGCCAATTAGGCTATAAAGTGACAAAACTATTAAAGAAACTCTGTGGCTTCAAGGGAGCTTTTTGCTCTGATTCCTGCTCAGCAAATAGGGGTACCCCAATAAAGGTCATTAGCTCCATGAGCTGAATTATTAATTCCTTTCATGCCACTCGGGGCTTGTAAACAGTATATAATACAGGAAAACAATTGGCACTGTTCACTGAGTGGGCAGAGGAGAGGTCAGGAGGTAAATACTTTTATTTGCAGCAGCTGCTCTTCATAGCTGAGCAGACTTTTGTCCTTTTCATCTTTTAGAGCAAACCAGTTTCCAAAATCTTAGCTGGTTGTTAATCCGTATCTCCTCTCCCTTAGCTGAATTGTTTCTAGGAATTTAATGGGTTGCATAGAACTATGAAGATAAAAAGGGCTGGAGGGAAGGGTGGAGGGTTATGGATAAGAGTGCAAACCGGCATTGCCATGTTTCATAAACAGCTGTTTGAATTTTTTTAGTATTGAGAGAAGTTTTTGAAGCCACCTATTTAAGGCCAGGTGTAGAATAAACAGTTGTGCTTTTACATACCTATAAAAAAATCGAAGTGTGATTTTGAGATTAATATGTTATAAATACCATCTGCCAGTAGTAGCAGAAGAACAGAAAYGTTGAGGTGTTGCTGCTCTGGGATGCCACAGCCGTGCCACAATCCTGCTCCCAGCTGCGGGATCGTTGGGTTCCCGGCAGCACCAGGCAGGACATGAATGGAATTCTAAACTCAAACTTGGGCAGCAGGGCAGTGGTGACTGTGATGTCCACTCTGGTGAACATATTAGAAATGGTAATTAAAACACATTATTTCAAGCTTGAAGTGAAATTTCCAAGCATCACTGGGAAATAGTTACACTTTGTTGTTTGCAGCCATAACATGGCATTAAAGGGAACAATCTAAAACCCCAGGACTTAGAAAATTTGCACCAGCTCTCTCTAAACACTTCCTGCTCAGAAACCTCTCTTCAGAAGGCACATGCATTATTTAGTTGCTCTTTGAATGATACTTGATAAACTATTCCAGATGTTGGCAGGTGTAGCTTACTGCCCTAAGTGGCTGTTGCTCACGCAGCAGCTTCTCAAGTGCCTGCCCTGTGCCATCTGGCCGTGTGCCGGGCAGTGACCTCTGTGTGCCAGAGCAGCAGGTAACCTTGGAGTGACCATCTGCTTGAGCTGGTCCCTCAGCCTTTCTGAAAGCTGAGTTGTGCTCAGTGCTGAATCTGCACCAGCTCAATCTTCCCACTCGCAGAAGAGTAAGAGTAATTTTAACCTGCACTTACATTTTGGCTTAATTTGGCTCTGTGTGAAAGCATATGTAGCTTTCAATAGGCAAAAGTACAAAACTCTTTCCAGGWACCTGAAATGGCTGTGCTGCATATGAAGAATCTTTTTTTACTTATAAAAACAAGTGTAGTATATGACACGCTAGTTCCTTTGGAGGGTCAGCAGTTCCTAAATTAGGGAGACTATAGTATTAAGGTGGAAAATAGGAAGATGCAAAATCRTTTTTCTTCTCTGAGCACATCAGAGACCTGTGCAGTGTAATCCAGAGCCTGTTGGGAAGACTGCAGTTAGCATGTCATGTGCAGCTTTCTGRACATTGGTGCAAGAGCCAAGCAAGATGATAAATTAATGTGTAGATGTTCTAAGCAGTAAATGTCTTGATAATTCAGTGGGGAATAGGACGGAACAAGCCAGGGCGTTGCTGAATAAATCTGTAATTGTGTTTGTTGCTGTGTTCGGCTATGGCTRGTGCTTAACACGTTGAACTAAAGCTGCTGCTTTGAGTAGCTACACCGAGGAGGCTTGGAGTGGTAGAAAGCATGGCAGGAGGATTTAGTCAGTGTGGTGCAGCATCTGCTCTCATGTTCTGTAAAAATGTCTGCTGAAGTGTTTACATTTTTTGTGGTTTGCCTAATTAGACCAGAACTTTGCACTTTTCAGTGTAAACAGTGGTCCTCAGGGAACTGCCTGCTGCCGGAGAAATGGGAATTGCAAGAATGTGAAAGGCAGGATTTGGGCTGGTGGCAAAGCCTGGCTGTGGGCTGGAGTTGTGCTTCTGGGGCTGTTCTGTGGTTAGGAATGTAAACTTGTAGTGTGCATTTATTGGGTCTTAAAGCTAAACAAGAATTATAGAATCTATAATTGTGYGGGACCTACCAGCATCAAAATTACAGCGATGGACCGATCTGCTCAACTTGGGTGTTTGTGGTGATGTGCTGGAGAGGGGCTGTGATCTTTTGAGAGAGATCAAGACCAAAGAATGCATCTTTGCTTCACCTAATCCTGGGTTAAAACTGACCCTGTTACTGGAAGATGGTTCTTTCCTGGTTTGGGTCCTGGAAAGGTGGATCCTTCCAAAACACAGAGAGCAATCTGGCATTTGGTTTTGATCACGTTCTGACTTTGAGGGTTTTCATTGGCAAACACAGGCAGGAAGTTCTGTTTCTTCTTTCAGCTGTTAGAAAATAAAGCTTTGGAGTGTCTTGTGTTTAAAGACACTTGTTTCTGATGCTGCTCCAGATCAAATGCCAGCAGCTTGCCTGCCTTTGGAAGAGGATCTCTCTTCCGCTCAGGAATCTTTTGAAGGTTCACTGGACACAGATGGGAGATGATCATGTCCTTTCATGCCACAGTAATGCTCTGCATACAGTTTAAAGCTGATGTAATTTAGAATTTCTTTGTGCTGGAAGTTGCTCTGAATTGATTTTCTCAAACCATCACAACTTACAAATTACCAATATGACTGCTCAGAAAAGTAGATCTACAGATAATGTGTATGAGATAGAAATACCTTGAAAGAGGGAAAGCTGATGCTGTTAAAATTACCTGCTTCTCAAAGCAGCTTCTTCAGGTGATTGAAGACACACATATTCAATTTAAGGGTAAATTAAAGTTTTCAAAATAAAAACTTCTCAGTAACATGCACATCACATCTTTCTCATTTTCACTTTCCCATTAGCTACAGATGTGGAGCAGATGAGTTCCTCCTCTCCTGTCCTCCCTATGAACTCCATGGGCAGTAAGTACCCCTTTTCTTGCCATGTGTGATGAGGTGGAATTTCTCATTCCGAGGTAATCCAAAGATGTGAATTGATACTCCATAGTAGAGACTCTGAATAGTTTCAGAGGTAATGCTTATTCATAAAAGTGGGGATTCCCGTAGCTGAGAGCTGATGAGGTATGTCTCACAAAAGTAGCGCAGACCAGGTCTGTACATAACTATTTATATCAGCAGAATGCAGGCTGTGTAAGATCTTTTGCCACCAAAGATATCTCAGTGAAGGAGATGCCTGTATGAGTGATATAAACCCCGGAGGTGATGTAAATTTTGTTGACATGGGAGTATTTATCTGTAATGTTTCAGCATTACACTTGGAAATCTATAGCCTGGAATTTCTCATGAAACTGAGAGCAGTTGGTGAAATCCTTTTCAATTTCAGGGTAATTCTGGGCTTTTAACTTTTTGAGACTTTGAAAATCTGAGCTGCTGGACACCTAAAAAAGTGGGAATTCAGAATTCCTTCTTAACACTCCATCTAGTGGCATTTGCTGTGCGGAGGGACCAGTCGGAGGGAATCCACTAGATGGCAACAGGCCCTTGTCAGACTGGTGGCACTGGGAAACCGTGTCCTTAACAGGGCTGAGCCTCTGCAAACGCCTCACTTAGAGCAACTTTTCATCTCATGGTTTGGGAACTCTGTGCATTTTTCAAATGTGGCAGACTCTTCACTGACAGCTCATTTCAGAAATAATGCTCAGATATTCACAACTGCTAAAAGCGTCCCAGAGCCAGGATATGTTCTTTCCTCGTGCCATTGCACGTGGACTTGCACTTTTATTGAACTGTGGTTCCTCTCTGATGGGAATGTATGGCTCCTTCCTTTATAATGCGAACAGCCCTGTCAAATGCATGTTTGGTAGGCTCTGAGTTGTCAACATGAGTGCAGTTTTTTGACTGTTGATTAATAAAACACATCTTTGTAGGTATCTAGCTAGGTTTTCATGCAGTTTATCACTTTTATATGGAAACAGGTAATTTCACRTGCATATGTAGAATGATTTGTCATCTAGTGACATGTATAGTTTATGATGATATATTGGCTAATATTCTGTTGAACCTTTGTGGCCTGGCAGAGCTCAGATTTACTCTGTTCAGGCCTTTTGTGCACTGAAAAGGTATTAAAACTACATTTTCCATAGTATTCTCCCAGCAGAATGTATCTGCAAAAAAAAGGCAGGGGGCTGTCCAACATGAGCTGCCTGGCCCTCCTTTACCCTTAAATAACTGTATGTTATTGCTAGGTCTGAGTTTGTCTAGCTACAGCTTTCATGTCTGTTATCTTCTGCTAAATTGAAAAATGCTTGTCAAACGTCTGTTCCCTATGAAGAAATTTATATAAACTTTTGATTAACTAAATAAACTGAGCTCCTTGAGTTCTTTTGATGTCTTCCTGTCTCTCGATCACCCCGTCAGTGCTGGTGGCCGCTCCGGAGGGTCCCAYGGGTAACCCAGCCCTTGCTGGCCTCTGGCATGGAGGGATGAGCCCTGGCAATTCCTGCTGGGCAGGTCCCGAACCTCTCCAGCCCAGCTGTCCCAYGGCTGTAGTGGCAGCACTGAACTGCTGGTGCTGGGTGTCACCCTGTGTGCTCCAGGGCAGGCGGATCTGTGGGGTGGTGGCTCTGGTAGGGAGCAAACAGTTGCTGACACAAACATCTAAAGCTTCCCAAGCATGGATTTAAAAACATTCTGAACATGTCTGCTAACCTGTCTTCCCTTAGTAAGTTTTTTCCCTTGCTGTCTCATTACCAAACATGATTAAAGCAAAAAAAAACCAAATAAAACCATGAGTTTTTACAGCCAAGTAGGAAACCAAATTTTAAGCTTATTTGTGCATCCAGAGCATCTGAGATCTGTGGAGTGTCTGCTCAAGCCTTTGGCTTGTCATGCAGTGGCAAACAGGGATGATGGCCCCTTTACTGTAATTTTCCCTGTTYGTCTGAAATGTCTTATTCAGAGTAATTGCAGTGAATTATTTTCACATGTCCTTGCAGTAAAGATAAACACCTCTGTCAGGACTTCTGTATTTTCTACTTTCATGCAGGTATACATGGGAAAAGCCAGTTGGCTGAAATGTCTATTTAAAATAACACACAAGTGCTTTCTTGTACATCATGTAAGATGTCGCTGGAAAAAATCCAAATTGTGCACTCTAACTTCCGAATGAGCCTGCCAAGCATGCTGAAAAATTTGAGATTTCAAAGGCAGAATGTCAGACTGCATCAAAAATGAGTCATTTGTCTTGTTTTCATAATGTTAAAACAATTCGGCAGGCGTGCTTTTCGGCTGTTCACTAGTTACAGTTTTTTTACAGATTTTTTTTTTTTACAGAATTTACTGTACTAAATTCCCTGTACCGAACCACTACACTAACCTGAGGTGTCGGTGGAAGTGCTTGCTGTGGGTGACTGAACAGAGCCCTTTGCTGTCAGACTCAGGGAGAGGGGGGATTTTTCCTAAAACTCCACTTTTGCAAAATTCAGTCTGTTTAGTGTGTAGCTGTTGAATTTGGTGGAGCTGTTTAGTGTATAGCTGTTGAATTTGGTGGAGCTGTTCCTGTGTAAAATTGAACAAGTCTTGTAACAGAACAAGCAGATTTATTTTGCATATTCACTAAACTGGAGTTTAAAAGTCCTCAGTGACCTGTTCTGACTTGAACTGTACGGTGAGCAGAGGGACACGGTTCCTGTGGGATAGCAGCACAGCGTGTCTGAACAGGCTGCTTCAGGATAATCCTGTGAGCAACTGGAGRAGGAAAAAAGGCATAAGAGAAGTATTTGGACCCTTTACTGCACAGGGAATTGACTGACACCACTGCTGAGCAGCGTGGGATTCACCATCCCTGCTCTGAGTGGTGTGGGGGGCACCACAGGGGCCTCCTGCCTTTACTGCATCACCCTGTCCAGAGGCAGGGACATTCCCGAGGACAGGTACATCATGCCAATCCTTGAAAAATACTTGGAGGGCAGCTCGAGAGGTTGCTCCTCTGTCTCAGGGCAGTGTCAGTTTATGTCTGTCATGCAGAGATGTGTCTACTCCTCCCTGCACAGGCACAGGGCAGGAGGGTCCCTCCCTGCCCCTAGCAGTCAGCTCCAGCTCCTGATCTCTGAGCCCTGCCCACCACAGCCATGAAGAATGTTCTCTGCAGCAGCACCTTAAATCACTATTTTCTGCTTTGCCTCCTCCCGTTCTTATCCCTGTCAATCCAAAGCCCCATAGCTTCAGTCCTTTTTCATATCTCACTGGTATAGGACCAGTGCTGTTCCACAGTTTGGCTTACTCAGGAGGAAATTTAATTTCCTATAACCTGGTGAAGCTGTAGGTTTATGCTTTACTGAGAGATTTACCAACTGGGTGTCACTTTTATTAAAACTGAACTGGTTCCTCAACTGTTCTGCTCCTTTAAAAATCCCAGTGCAGTTCTGAAGTTACATCATGCTTTTAGCACTCCTCTTTGCTCATAAAGGAGCTGGATGACGTGTCCTGAACTTCTTTGGTGGGACAATGGCACAGCCACAGACCTGCCTTACACGGTCAGGGAGGCAGAACTTGGATACTGCACTTCTTTGGCAACAGCGCCGCTTTTCTTGCCTGAAAAGCTGCCCAGGCTGTCTGGGAGGGTGGTCCTGGGCCGTCCGAGCGGGTGGTCCTTGGCTGGCTGGTCCGCAGTTTGCATTCATTGATCAGTGAGTTGATAGAAATGAAAACCCACCGACAGCAATGAATGTTGATTGCAGCCATTAGATGCTGAAGATGCCACTCCTCGGTGACAGCGCTGTCACACGGAACAGTCCCTGTGGCAGTCGTCAGGTCCTGGTGGTTCTGGCAAGCACATGTTCACAGGGAGAGTAGTAGAAAAYATTCTTCTTTAGAAACTACATTAAAAATATTACATAAATGGCCTTTTTTTTTGGTGAAGGTGATTGTTTTTGCTTCGTTAGTCCACTTCTGCTACAGATTTTTGTGGTCAGGAATACCTGGTTTGTAGTTTATGGTTCTTGAGCCTGASTACCCTAAGGGCTTGAAAATGGCACATTCACTGAACTGTCCCTATGCTTGCATTTAAATTATTTTCCAGAAAGTCTCCAGAAGCACAATGTCCTCTTTCCCAGGAGTACTCGCATTACACCAAGATGAGAGATCCTGCTCAAGAGCATTTATCATGCCCTTGTTGAGGCTGCTCCTTGGCTATTGAAAGAACCACAACACCATCATGATTACTGAGGTATCCACTGCTCTTGACAAGTGGTTCATCACTTGAAGCAGCTCTTTCAGATGGTGAACTTTGCRTGGTTCAAGATTTTCAGACCTCCTCTATGGCAGGAAGGCTCTGATGGAGCAGGTAACTATCAGCTGAACCACTTTCTACTGGCACATGTTTTGACAAAGGCCTGTTTGATACTTTAATGCCCCAAGGTCATTTGGTATAAGCACATAAAGGTGCCAGGTGTGCTTGAAGGCAAGAGCCTTAACTTTCAACAGCCTGTGCTTTCTCTTGGGCTTGAGATGGTTTGTTTTTTTTTCTCTTTTGTTTAGTGCTGCCCATCTGTGACTGTATACAGAAGTAGAAATATACATGTTGGAAGATCTCTTCTTCTAGAGCAGCCCAAGACAACATTCCCTGGCATGTGCTTTGGGTCTTTTCTTATTTTATGGGTTCTGTAGTCCCTGTGGGGGCAAAACAAGTGCCTGCACCCTTGTGAAGGCACACACTGCCAGAGCCTGCAGTCCTTGTCACCCAGCTGGGCTGGAAAAGGTTCCACGTAGGTACCACTGAGCTGCCCGAGCTCTTGGCTTTCTGTTCCTTAGAAAGGAAGGACATTTCCTTGCTTGCCTGGCTGCAGAGCGACAGCCTGAGCCCCGGGAGCAGCTGGGCCTGGCTGGGACAGAGCCGCTCCAGCCCGGCGCTCCCGTGAGCAGCTGCTGAAATCGAGCACAGGTTCCTGGGAGCAAATGAACTGACATTCCAAAGCTTTTTCCAGCAAAGCTCAAGTTGCCAGCCCAAATGGAAGTGAGGTTTCCCTCCTGATCTGGCCTGTATTCTGCTATTTTGAACATATACCATGCTCAGATTTGTTTCCAAGTGTCCCATATGGTGTGGATATGTTCCTGCTTTTGTGCTGCCCACACAAAACCTACCATTGATCTCTTATACTCTCTTCTGCAGAAATTCTSCTCTAGTATAAAGCTTTAATTTTTTTTTTAAGAGAAAACAAGCATTTCTTATACACCAATCCACTTTTAGAGAAAGTAGAACTGGAAAAACTCAACCTCTGTAGCTCTTAATATAATCTGTAAATCATGACCTGCTAATGGCAACCACATGTGAAATCTCTGAAGGTGCAGGCTTTCCATTGAACAGAGGGTTTGTGATAAACCTCAAGGTACAGTCAACGGTCGATGGTTTTTTCTAGTTCTCAAACTCACCGACAGCGTTGAATGTTCACTGAAGCTATCCAAAGATGGCTGTATACATGCACTGTACAGATTTTCCATGCATATGTTTTCCATAGACTGGCAGTGGAAACACTGCTGAGGACTGCACATTCTTTATTGTAAAGCCTTAAACTGCAAAGTATTTTAATTACGAAATGGAACCACGAGGACTAATGAATTGCAGAAGTGTAACACTGGTTATGGATGCTGAGTTGACTTAAGTGTTTCTTAAACCAGCTTTGAGTATATTGGAATTGCAGTTGTGGACAAGCCTTTTCTCTTGTGGATATGCATGTTCTCAATAGCAGCACTAAGGGTGTTTATAATGATTCAAATTTCTTTATAAATGTCACTTAAAAAACAAAAAACAGGGGGGGAGGCACCCATAATTCTAAACCAACAGAAGTGAGAGAAGGGGATCTACTTCTTAGTGGAGCACATGATGTCTGTATTTCCATAGCTCCTGTCCCTGCTCTTCTTTCCCCTGAAAAGAGGAAAAGGGGATTTATTCTCTTTAAATCTCTATATTGCATCTAATGATCTTCACCTTTTCCAGCTGGCTTACATGGTTTGAGAGAGAGATGACTTATATGCAGTTTGTTTGTTAAAAATTAAATCTGCTACTGTATCTGAAATAACTTTCAGATAAACCTGTGAGTGCAGTGGAGCCTACAGAGTCAGTGGGGATAATTTACCGCTTAAATTCTGGAGACTTGCATTAAATTCAGAGTATTTTCTCTTGTTGTAGGGACTTAACAGTTTCTCTGTGAATATCCTGAGCTGATACATGTAATTTAACAGTAAGTGTATTGTCTAATAAAGTACTTGAAGCAATCTTGCTCCAGGAATACAGTTTGTAGCCTGCACTTAAACTGATTGATTTTAATGGTATCATTAAACATCAACTGATACTGAAAATCAAAAGAATTCTCCGAAAATTAGTCTCACCTTTTTCTTGCCATCTTTTGGAGTAGGAGCTGGTGGAAAGAACAAAGACAATTTGAATTAATCACAAGCAGTGCTCAGCCTGGAGTGTTAAGCCTCAGGAGTCTCCCAGTATGAAGGGTGACTACATGTTGTAGGTATAACATAAATCAAGGAAACTGAGTTCAAGTCAAGCATGAAATTTTGGTTTTAACAAACCAAAACAGTGTGCTTATATCTAAACTACATTGTGAGAGAGGCTTCTTTCTCAGTTCACTACTTCTTCCTCCTTTATCCCTCCACTGACCTTCGAGGCAGTAACTTTCATCTTCTTGTTCCATGCTTTCAGAGCTTGAATTTCTTCTGAATGTTAAACTGTACATGTTATTTCTATATCCTGGCTGCATACTCCTTACCGTTTGCAAAGTTCAAAGCTCTCCATCAGAGATTTTTGGACAGACTCCGAAACGATAAAATAGTTCTCTGCAAACTTTGAAGTGGGCAATATGTGCAAGGCATGCTCCAAAAGTTACGGTCTGCACTGAAGCTTCAACATCCCTTTCTCTCAGACTTCTTTCACCTAGGAAGCACCAAAACCAGAGCTGACAGCTGCCACCTCTATTGCTTAATTATTATTTTTTGTTGTGAAAATCATTAAGTGGACCCTCCCCAGATGCTGACAGGGCTCCCTGGAAGCCCACCTCTGTTCTCGTGTAAACTGGGATCCCTGTAAGGTCACCAGTCAGGGAGGCAGTGACTGCTGGACTAGACCTTTTCTATGAAAGTATTGAACATTCAGAGCACACGAGTTTTTCTTTCAAATTACAGTGGAGAGAATGGGTTTCTGTATGAAGAAAATGGTTTCCTCAAAATCTGCATACAAACGCTGAAACACAGAGGTTAACCTGGTAACTGTTTGGCACAGGATTGAGTGGATGTTTCTGGTGCCTGAACAATTCTTACAACCTAATTCAATCATTCTATTAGCTCCTCACAATAAGGCTTTTATTTAGCAGGGCAGGAATCCCAACAGCACTGCCCTAAAGTGTCACTAAATAAATTTTACATACGTATCTGGTAGTAAAACAGCTTCCCTTTCCCTCCCACCCCCTGTGCTGTAGCTGTGGCTCTCATGGGGGAGGTGTGTGACCCTGGTGACGGAAAGTGGGGCCAATATTGTCCTCAGCGCATGACAGTGTCTTACTGCCTGCCTGGAGCATCCATGGAAATGCCATGTGCAAGTATGTTTGCTGTGTTCTGGAACAAGCTTTAATTGTACTATAAAAATGTGTTCTCTGTGTCAAGATAAATGACTTCAGTAGGGTAAGCATGCAAATACACATTGGGGAGACAAGAGCATGGAATTGCTGGCAGTAATTTTAGTTATTGCTGTTTCATTGAAATTTGTGTGAGTGTTTAACTAGCAATGCCATGGCCAAACACTTCAGATTCAGCAGTCTTCTACAGTGAGCACTGGAGATTATTTCTAACTGTCCAAAAATTCCTTGGACTACTACTCGACAAGTCCTGGGGCTACATGAAATCAGGGGACAAAGTAACTCTTCTGTTCCATTTGCCCTTTTAGAACATAGCGCTGTGATGGTGATCCTAGAGAAAATACATGCAGAGCTCTTCTGGGACCTCAGAAAAATGCTGTTAGTACCAGTTTCCAGCGATTTAGAGAGGACTTATCAAATTCTTTTGATCTCATTCTAAGTTGACAAGCTTGCTTGTGGATGCAACATACCCTAGACTGTTGTAAGGTGTTTGACTTAATACTGAATGACAATTTAAACTGGTATGATACAAATTTGCTGTGGCAAATGTTAAAAGGATTAACAAATGACAAACGGGGAGGTCTAAATGCAATTCCAAGTGGGAACTTGATCCAGTTGGCACAGTCTTAGAATGACTTGGCCACGTCCTAAAGCACTGCGGTTTCTGGCCTGGGAGAAACAGGACACGACGTTAGCAGTTTGGGGGTTTTTAGAGAGAAAAGTGACACAGATTAGGATCTCTAGATAAATCAAGTGTAAGTGAATGCTTTGGTACAGTCACATGCAAAGTTCCATGTCTGGGAACATGGAATACAGACCATGTGTGAAGATAAAGGACTCAACCCATGAAGCAGTACTTGCCATGGAGATAAGTAACTGCATGTGTGTGCACAATCTGACTCCTACTACTGTGCAAACAATGAAATATTGAACAGCAGCACAGGCTGGTGCATCTGCATTTAGTTCTCCTGAAACTGCTGAAAGGATGCTTTCTCCAGTTCTGGCACAGGCTGCCCTGAAGACATCACTGAGCTGAGCAGGTTTCTGAAAGGTTGAGTGGAGAGCAATTAAATAATCAGAAAGACTGTCACCAGTAAAATAAAGTTCTCTGAGGTAAACCAGTGAAGGTTCAGGAGTTCTACACTGTCTCTTAACATCTTTACCTGCACAAATGAGTCAGTTGGAGCACAGCAACCCTGCCCTGGGTTTGGGAATGGGTCTGGCTTCGTAGGGGGGAAGCAGAACCTTGGCAGTGGGTGTTAGCAGGGAAAAATGGTTTGACTCTTCAGAAATTCGAGGTATGAACTTGTGTTTCCGGAGCATTTGAAGGAGTGGAAAGCTTTTTTGATCTACAGGGATGTGATTTTCCAACAAAATTATACGAGACACTCTTCATGCTTGAAAAATACTAGACTAAGACTCAGCAAGTGATTTCAGCAGAAAAGTAAAATTACTTTGGTTTTGATTCTTTTTGCCAAACATGGTAATATTATAAATGAATGAGCTAGTGTGGATGTTCTTGCAATCTGACAACCTAGATTGAGTAATGAGATGCCCTGTATTTTTTTAAGCGCTTTACTGAACTCTTTCCAAGCCATCAAAATGGTGAAATAGTTGTATTTTTTAAGCACAACTTGTTTTATGTTTCTAGAACAAACACACAAGCTCTCAGAATCAAACTCCATCTCCTGTGATTTGTTAAAGGAGGCATTTGTCAAATTTGCTTGGTGGTGGGGGCTGGAAGACATGACCATGGGCAGGAGCTTCCTTGCTGACCTACTTTACAGGAGTGATTGCCTGGATTAGAGTCCAGCTTGCTGTCCTGTCTCCAGCGTTGTTCGGTGCAAGGTGAAGGGATCAGCCAGGCGGTGTCTCAAGCCCTGCCTGCCCCCACACCACATTTCCCCAAGGGCTGAGCACAATCTCACCCAGGCAGGCTGGGAAGGGATCAGGAGCTTCTTCAAGATCGTAACAGCTTCCCAGCACCCCAGGGGTGGTGTAAGAGATGTTGTTCTGAGCAGATCCAGCAAGGATGGGTTTGGAGGGAGCTCAATTTGTGAAGTATTTGTACCTGCATTGGAACAAAATTACCTCAGCTCAGGGTGTCTCACTAACAGTGTTGTCATCTCATTTCACAGAACTTCAGAAATGGTCTTTGTTGGGAAAAAAATACCTTGATGTTTGGGACCACTACTGAATTGCAGCTGTTGGCTGCAATCAATAAAACAGTTCTGACTCTTAAAATAAAATCAAACCAGTGGCTAATGGATGTTTGGAGAAGGATACAAGGAGGAGAAGCTTGCATATTTCCTGCTAATCATCTCCTGTCTTCCACACATTTTTCAACACACAGACTTCTGGAGACAGACTTCTGTGCGTTCAGTCACCAGGAATGCATTTTTCTTTTCATGAATTTGCACTGCTTCCCCTGTGAACTTTTATCCCCTGTCTTTTAAGATAACATTTGTTGCCATGAAGATGATTGGCTGTGTTAGATCCATCACTTTTAATGGAGAGGAATCTCAGGTGTCCTCCTGATGGATTCCTGCAGTTGCACTGTGCCCTTGCACATCTAACGCTGGGTAAGCAGCTTTGTGAGATATAAATAACGTTGTCTTTTCTGCTGTATTAAACATGCTCACAGTTCTTCATCACTGAGGACTGCACTGCTCTAGACCCAGGATGCATTACATGTATTGTGGTGGTGAATTTAGGATAAGTGCTTCTTCAGAAGGTCCTCCTATGCTGACTGCTCTTCTTGGCTGGCAGCTCTGTGTCTGTGAAGATCAAAAGATTTCCCATTAGCTGTGAATTCAGGCATAGTTCCTGTGCCTCGGTTTCGGGAAGGAGAGAGATGATCCTAACTGCAGATGATTCTATTACCGAGATTGTTTTCTGCCTGTTAGCTTTTTAGAAATTGCTGGCAGAGTCATCAGTCTGACAGTCTTCACAAAAATTAGTTCCTCTGTTGCAGAGAATTGCCTTGTTGTGCTGAGGTTGGAAGGAGTTGGACTTGGCCAGTCTCTGTCAGGGTAGGAATCACCGTCAGTTCTCCTGCTGGTCCCAAGAGTCCAGCTGAGTTCCCTTGTTACTGCTTCTGGTTGTATCATGTAGCTGGAGACGATCATGTCAAAGAATCCTGGGTTTACAGTTAAGGTCTCCTCTGGTTTGGTGGGGCAGTGTGTTGAGTGGGCTCACCCCGAGCGTGATGCCTGCCCCCGGGATGTGTGTTTTACAGGAATCATTTTAATTTTCCCATATGAGATACTGAAGACATGCCCAGAACCTGCATTTGCAATGGGCAGACATGCAGAAAATATGTTGCAAAGTAATTGGGAGAGAAATTGGAGGTGTCTGTTTTGTTGAAATGGCTTCCTGTGACTTCAGACCAGGAACATGACCCCCGTCGAACTGCTGCCACGTGCCCCTGTTCACACACTGATCATACACAACATGGTAAAAATATAGATTTTTTTTTTCATATGCTAATTGGGACTTTTATATTTGATTCATTGTTTGGAATATTAGCAATTCCATATGGATAAAGCTTAGGTTACTGCTTGGGAAGCAGTATGGATGGAGAGGGATCAAATGAAGGATTTGCTTTTCATAATCATAATGTCTCCTCCTGATTCATTGATAACTGTCCCTTTGAAGATAATTAGTTCCTGGTTTTCAGGTTTATAATCCAGCAATTCTCATCTGATAGACTTCAAGATTTGAAGCTCTTCTTAAAAGAAATACCTGTAAAAAAATCTCACTTTCTGGCTCAGTTTTGGCAGTGTGGCACCTCCGGGTCAGTTTTATGCTGCCACCTTGTAAGACTCCATTTCACAGTATGCTCAGTGCAATAAAGATTTTACTTCCAATAAGTATATATAACTGAAGCAAAGAAACTGACATTACAATGACATTGTAATGAGCAGGAAAAAGCCAGGTGAGGATTCATTCTCCCCATCCTCCTCCTCTTCCTCCCAGAGGTTATGAGATTTCTTATTCCCCGCCAACATCTGGCRTAGCTGGAAGTATGTTATTCTTTCCATGAGGAGTGTCTTCCTTGTGAGCTGAATGGGTGCCCTGATCTCACTGAACCTCTGCAAGATCCTGGCTCCCATCTTCTGGCCATGGTCACTCCCATTCAGCCACAGCAGATACCACAAGGCCTGGCTGGACGTGCTCCAGGCTGGCAGGGAAACGTCCCATCCTAAGCATGGTCCTGTCCACACGATGGATGGATTTACAGTATGTTTCCTTCTCTTTTTTTTCCATTTTCACACCAAATTCCTTCAGCCTTGTTTACAAATGGTCTGAATGTGCACTGATCASAGTGTTGGCTTAAGAGCTTCAACCGTGTTTCTGTGAGACTTTCCTCCCACTGTGTGTGGCTCAGCCAGAGCAGCACGTCTTGAACTGTTCTTCAGGTGTTAAAATTTAAAATAGAAGTGTCTTCAAAGACTCTTGTAGAACAACTAACTGTGATTTGGGGGTAAAAAAAGAGGCGGTCTCTTCTATCTGGTTACCAGGCAAATACTCTGTTGGAAGAAAGACTTCCTCCCCCGCCTCTTATATATTTAATTTCTTTGCTTTTGCATGCTTTTAAATATTGGATGGCTGTGGATATGACCCCCAGGTGAGCAGGACTCAGCCATTCTTCTCTGAATTATACATTTAGCTTATTTAAATGCAGCCATCATGTAAAACAAAAAGGAGAAAATGTACTTATGTTCATTTAGAAGAATGATCTTTGGATAACGTCACCCAAATATTGCAGGGTTTTATCATGCCTATAAAATAAATTGGTCCCAGTGTGCTGTGAGATGCACATAAAAGTTTGAATATGAAAGTAGTATAAAATTCAGATGAGTTGGTAGAACTGGCTTTAGAATTYCGAAAAAATGGGAACAGATTTCCTAAGCTCGATGTATGAGGGAGGGAGGGACTTAATGCAGATTTTCATTTGTGAATCTCAACCTATTGGCATATTTTCTTTTTTGGTGCCTTTTCTCCTGATGTTTGATCGTATTACCAGCCTTTTGTCCTAGGGTGTGATGGAAGCACAAATGTTCCAGATGTGCTTTGTACCCCAGCATGATAAGCCACAGAGACTGATGACGATGATAATGCTCAAATTTGGTTGGTSGTCTTTGGATTGCGAGTTCTGCAATCACTTCATTATTTTTATAGTTTCCCTTTTACGCTGAACTCACTGGCGTTTAGAAAACAATTTCTAATCTTTTAATATACACCTTCTTGTCTTCCCTCTCCCCAGTACTTACACCAACAGCGGCGAGGCTTGCATGATCTATGTTCTAGTAATTGCTTTCTATCAGAACAATTAAGAGCTGTGAGAGGAGAGGAAATTTGGCTAAAATGTTCCAAATGGAAAGCTGCTTTTATGTGGTTTCAGAATGACAACCCAACAAGCATAGGTGGATGTACCGTAAAGTGTCAGGATTCAGACAGCACCATCCTTATCCTCAGTAAACAGGTGGGGTTGGGAGGGACATCTGGATCTGGGCAGTCCACACCAACTCTTCTCCCAGGGCACCACAGAGCTCACACAGATACAAACAAAACAGCCTCACTCAAATATTTCTGTACATTCTCTTTTCCAAAGTAGACTGCAGAAATATTGCATCTACATGCTGATGTAGATGTTACTGAAGGCAAAAAATGAATTAAATAGGGCAAACAAAGCTGGAGCTAAGCTATTATGTATTTCAGATTGCTTAGTATTTGGCATGTGGACCAAATGCTTTAGATTATAAGGCATAAGCCTTTCAGAACCTTAAGTTATTTTAAAATTAAATGGATGACAGGCACAGGTCTGCTGCATGGATTTGATTTTCTGTGTCTTAGCAGAAGTAGTAAGCAATGTCTTTAAGTATCTAATAAAGCTGTTTTCTGCTATTAGAGAAAGGTTTGCTATGAGAAACAGAACGGAGAGAGGACCACATTTTCAATAAAACAAATTGAACAGATTCTCAGAAATCTAGGTCACAGTAACAGATGACCTATACATGGTCCTAGTTTTTGATGCAACTGTCTAATCTGCTCTGAGAGTACTAGCCAGACATCATTCCTAATTGACCTTGATATTCAGTGAACAGAAAGAAAGCTAAAGCCACATGATATTTAAATCTTTAGCAGAAAATAATATATGGCAAACTTGAATGCATTCTGTTTTATAACTARGGTCTTTTTAATGTGAACCTTGTCTGCAAATGTGTTGATCATCCTAAAAATCCGAATTTGAGGCTCCACCTAAGAAATAAATCTGACTACGAAGAGCCRTTCAGGGGAGGGTTTTATGCCCATCTGTAACACGGCCGCCCTGGTGGAATCTGCCAGCCTCTGCCATGGAGGAGCAGTGTTCTCAGTGAGGTGAGAGTTCTCTCCTTGCCTGGACTGGGGGGGCTCAGCTCCAGCATGAGCCCCCGGGGTACCCAGCCTCGGTTATGTAAATGGAGCTGCTGCCACTCGGGGCACTGGCGTGCGTGCAGCTGGAAATGTACGTAAATATGGGAGACTGGGAATTGCACCTTGTGGTGAAACCCTGACCACCTCTGCTCTTAGACCAGATGAATCCTTTTTGTTCATGACATCACCCTCAAGATGTAGCRTTATTTACAGAGGCACTGCGGACTTGTACATGAGAACAGAGGGATGTGTTCTTAGTGCTAAAGTCGTGTGCGCTCAAAGCCTGGAAAAAACGAACTAGG
This sequence comes from Amblyornis subalaris, assembly GCA_018881555.1. Lineage (NCBI taxonomy): Eukaryota > Metazoa > Chordata > Aves > Passeriformes > Ptilonorhynchidae > Amblyornis > Amblyornis subalaris. The sequence continues at coordinate 1,011,952 of JACAXG010000076.1, forward strand.
AAAGCCTTGAATACTCGTATGACAAAGTATTTTTCAAGAAAACTCTAAACTGATTTGGTTGCCAAATTAAGAATCAGTAAATGTAGTGATGGAATTCTGGGAATTGATAAGCTATGGCTTGCTGGACCCATTGCATTTCAGTGTGCCTGTACTCGACAGCARTGCCTGCATTCCCACCGGGGCTCACCCTGCCTGGGCTGGAGCCACCCCAGAGCACACAGCCCCTGCCCCCCGTGTGTCAGAGCAGCTCTGAGCCGAGGGCAGTGCCCATGGGGGGACACGTTAGTGCTCCACGTGCCTGTGCCCATCCAGCCCTTCATCACAGCTGGGCACCTCATCCCACACAGCCCGGCCCTTCCTAACCACAGGCCCAAGCAACGTGGTGTTGCAAACCCAAATTGTGCATGATCCCATTATGGTGGAAAGGGACCTGCTACCAGGCAGCAGAATTCCTGTTCCCAGGCTTCCTGCAATATTAATTCCCACACAATTAACTGCTAATGCAGGAGCGTTCTTGGGTTTGAGATGCAGCACTGGGCACTCAGAGATGTGCAGTTTTATCAGGTTATTGCTGGCCATGGGGTTCGTTTCTTTGTGTTATGGTTCAGGGCAGCTGCAGATGGTTCAAGCTACTCTCAGGCAGAACAGGGAGGGCAGGAATGACTGAAGTCTGTTTGAAAAGGTGATGTCATCAGTCTGTATGTCCATGGAGCTTCTTAGGGAAACACATGCTTCCATGTTATCCTTAATATCAAAACACCCAATTGTTGTCTTTTGAGTTCTTAACATTTGAAACTGTTGAGCGCTATTCATCAATGCTGTGGGTTTGAAATGATTACAGCATCTGCTGGCTATTATTAAGATAAAATGAAATTCTTAGGATTCCACATTTTTTGTTAAATTGCCAAGTGTATTGTGAGATCTCGGCATACCTGACGCATTTTTATTGGCAACCAACCCTGTAATGCAATACCATCTATTAATGGTGGGATTATACACGTGCTGGTCTTCTGCATCTGCTGCAACTTCCAAGGCTGTTAGTGGTTGAGCTTTATAAGCTTTCTCTTGGAATAGTTGTAACTGGAGTTGAGAAAACTAACTTTGGAATTATCTGTTATTTCTGTGTGCAGTTTAAATAAACCCTGACCACATGAGAAGAGCCATCAGCATCCTTTTCTTATGTGCACGATGGGATTATTCCCATGGCCAGGCTGAGTCTGTGGATGGTGTCGGGGGCTGGTTATGCCCAGGCATTCCTCTTATGGCTGTTTTGATTAAGCAGAAGCTTTTTTTGCCAACCTATAATGGTCTGGTTTCCATTCAAAACTATATGCTTAACAGGTACTCAAAATCTTACGACCCAATTGCAAAGACAGTATTTAACTTTTCAGCACATTTTTTTTAGCCAGCACTTTCCAGGGGTAAGTTTTAAAATCAGCACCTGGATGAATATTAAGTATTAGCAGTCTTACAGGTAACAGAAGAGGTTGCTGTATTTTAAGAATACCATGGAATTTCATCTAAAAGTGTGTTGATAGAGCCATCAATATCCTTAACCTTTATTAAAAATAATAATGTTTTTGTTCAAAGGCCTATTTTAGGTAGGTCCTTCTGGGCTTGTCAGTACCAGCAAGAAAAAAAAAACAGGTGATAAGAATTGGGCTAGATTACAATCAAGCTAAATTTTACTGCGAAGTAATACACCCAAGCCACTGTACTCCATCAGGAAAAGAATTCAAGGAAATTATATAATTACTCAGACAAAACTGACTCCTGTGAAAAGTATTTACATTCACATTTGTATTTTTAATGTTCTGAAACAGCAGCTGGAAATTCTGTGAGCTGGCCCCTCACACGTACGGGTGTTTGTTAGTCGTACAAGATGCACCTACTTTAGAAGTGTGTTGTTTTAGTCACCAAGCCTTTTTTTGTCCTACGTTGCTTGAAGGACCAGTGGAAGCAAGTCCATCTTCTGCCTCACGGGCTGGTGCAGAGCATTAGCACCACTCTTCCTGGGTGCCTCCCAGGTGCCCTGGAAGATGGACCTTCCTTGCTTTAAAACTCTTCCCCTTTTCCTGAGCTCACAAGGAGTGTGTTGAAAAAAACGTGCTTAACAGCAGCAAACAGCCCAACATTTGTTTCTGTATTTTATGATGCTTTGTATGGCTGCAGCTCATAATAAACACACACACTTCCCAACTGCAGTATACAACTCTCACTTTCATTGTTTTTCCTGGGTGAAGAAGAGCCAAGTCATCCTACTCCTGCTGCRCTCGCAGCGATGCTCACACCTAGAGACACCCTGACACTGTGTGCGTGGCAGAATTTTCAGAGTCTTAAAATCCCGTTGGACTGGGTATTTCATCTGGCACTAAGGGAGGTAAGATTTATGGAAAAATACAAAAAGAGAGGAGGACAAGCCCCAACCCTCCCGCTCTTTGGGCAAGGACTGCCCCGAGCCCCGGCGCGCGGCCGCGGCGCCGTGCACAGCGAGGGGCTGGCTTCTCAGCTAATAAAACCCGCTGGTTGGTTTTCTAATCTCGATAATTTCTGCTCATTGGCTCCAATCAGCAGATTAAAGCCCAGTCTCCGAGCAGTTCTCATGTTAACTCCAGACTGGGGGGAAAGTAGGGGAAATGGGAGGTACCAGACACCGAGCGGTTTGGTTTTTCTTATTTATTTTGGTGTTTGCCAAGTTGACACAACTGAACAATGTCCTCCTCCACAGCTGGTCCTGGAGCTGCATGGAGTAAATTTACCAAACCTTTTAGGATGAAATAAGCGGTGCAGCTTTGTCCCCTTACCGCCACCTCTAAACCAAGTCTGTAAGACCACCACCCCATCTCAGGCTGGACATCAGCTGCTTCAGTAACAAAGCTCTGCTTTTATAAACACTTTGAGGTTTTCCGTCCTCAAATTCTTTTAATTCCCCTCCATACTCTCCCCCACATTAAAATCTCCAGCCAGATCATGCTTCTGCCTTCCAGACCCAGGGCAGCTGAAAAGTAACCATATGGACTTCATGATTTTATGTACTGCGACAATAAAGCTTTTATGACATTCTAGGTGGTTAAAAATGGCAGTCAGGAGCTCTTAAACATGGCACAGGCATGTTGCTGTTCTGAACCGACAGACCTGCCAACAGTGCATCAAAAGCTGTAATTTCCTGTGCAGTGAAGCCCCTATCTCTGCTGCCTCCAGCTTTGTGTCCCAGGGCTTGTGCCTGTGTGCTAACAAATCTCTATTGTCCAGCGGGGCGAATAGTGGCTGGGACCAAAGAATTGCTGTCTGGTTTCTATTCAAATCCAGGTAGTCAGAGATATGAATGGAGTTTCTCGAACAGCCATGTGAATAACCTCTGCTCTGCGTGGAGCTGCAGGCGCTGTGCTGGCTGCTCTGCGCCGTGGCTGCAGGGAGCACGCCACTTGGAAATACACTTTTAATGCTCCTCGTGGATTTTAATACTTATTAACTTTTAAAATCTGCTACCTTGCMTTCCTGGACAAAACAAGGAGGGTAAACCATCCCCTTCTCGACTTGCTAAACTTGTGGAAAAATTCTACTTAGAGCTTTCATAACGGGTTGTTTTTGTTGAGGAAACGATAGGAAAAGTTTATGAAAATTATTTTCTTAGAAAATACCTTATTTTTAAGTGTACATTGACCATCTTTTATCATGCACAGAGTCCATGCATCACTGCAGAGGGTTTTGGGGTTAAATAAGTTAAATTTCTTTTCACTATCATATATACAGCCCATTGCGATCGTCACAGTAAATCACTGCAGATGGTTGGGGGGGCAAGTATGTTAAATTTCTTTTGGATATTGTACACAAAGTCCATTGCAAGTGTCACAGCTAATCACTGCCGACAGTCTGAGAGCAAATATGTTATATTTCCGTTAGAAAAAGTTATGATAAAAATTCCGAGTGTGATAGAGCAAGAACTGGGGGGATGCTGCACATCGGGGCTCATTTTATTGCAGTTTTTCTGTATTTTTAATGATTTTGGTAATTAACATGAGGCTAATGGAAGCAAGCCCCGCACGGCCACAGAACCAAACGGCCGAGACCGGGGCTGTCTGACCCCTCTCCTACCACCACAACTGTCGCGAATCAGTCGCCGGTCGCGATACGGTCCGCGGGCGGGGCGGCCGAGCGCTCGCCCCCGCAGGTGCTACCGGAGCCAGACAAAAGCGGGGACCGRGGGCATCCTCTCCCTCCTCGCCGTCCCCGCCCGGGTCTCGGCGGTGCCGGGCGCTGCCGCCGCGGGGCGGGGACGGCGTGTCTGGGGCTGCCCCCCTCCTTTGTGTCCCCGTCTGGCTCAGTTCCTCCCCGCCAGCCCTCGGGCGACACGCGTGTCTGGTTACCGACCCGGACCCGCGAGCAACTTCCAGCGCCGCGGAATCGCTCGAGTTTCTCCTTCTTCTTCGGGGGAGGAGGGAATAAAGCGAGGGGGGATAAGAGGGAGCTGCTGCCTGTTCCCCCCTCCCCCGGTACCGGCGGGGAGCGGCTGCTCCAGCTGCGTTACATTAACGGATATATATATATACACATATATGAAAAAAAAAAAGCGCTTCTGTTGGAGAACAAAGGAGCACGTGCAGAAATGAGACTGGAAAAATAAAATACAAATAATAAAAAAAAAAACAACTGGCGGCAGGTCGGGGCGCAACGCGACCCCCGCCCCCCCGGCGGCTCCCCCCGGCCCGCCGGGACTCGGATTAACGCCTTACCTGGCGGGGCACTCCCGGGGACGGCTCCGCGCTGGGCTCGCTCTCCCCAAAGTTGGTGGCGGTGCGGACGGTCCGGCAGCTCCCGCCGCTGACCGGCGGCCCCGGCGCGGCGCGGGCGGGGCGGGAGCGGCGGCCGGACCCGTCGAGCCCCCGCGGCCGCCGCCGCCCGCGCCCCCGCCCCGATATATAGCGCCCGCTGACGGGCGGCCGCGCGCCCGGTCACGTGCGCGSTGCCGCCGCGCCCATTGGCTGTGGCGGCGCGGGGCCGCCTCCTGATTGGGCTGCGCCCGCGCCCCGGAGGGTCCGTCCCGCCCCGCCGGCGGGCGCAGGGCCGGGGGTTGTTTGGGTGCCGGGCGGGCCCGGCCCCGCACCTGCCCCGCGGCTCCGCAGCGCCGGGGGCCCCCCGCCCACAGCGTGGGGCCGAGCCCCGGCCGGGCCCGCCGCCGGCGCCGCCGTGGGGGCTGTCACTCGGCCCCGGCGGGCGATGGCCGGGCCTGGTCCCGCCGGCTCCCGAGCTCCCGTCCGGGTTATCCCCGGGCGTTCTGGGCCAGTGGGAAACTGGGTCACGGCGCGGCCCCGCCGCCAGCGCGGGCGGAGCCGGGCAATAGCGCGAGGCCACTTCGTGTTCGCACTCAGAAGCGCCTAAAACGTGTCACAGAGCGGCTCCAGCGCCTTTCCCGAACGCTGTGGGCTCCTGGAAAGCCTCGGGATTGTCCTCTCTGGAGTGGCTGGACGATCCCCACCAAATCCCATCGGCAGAGTTGCCCTGAACCACACGTAGCATCGAGGAGATTTTCCACCTGTTTTTGTTTCCTTTCCATTTTTTAGCACAGCAAGAACAACCATTGCCGTTTGTATGGCAGGACAGAAATAAAACACTTCCAAGCACGTTCTCAATGAGACCACCTGATGATGAAAGAACTCCACTCCCTCGCTAGTTCCGGTGGTTTGAGACTGATAGAACTCAAAGCTGCTCCCACAACTCATCTGCATCCTTTCCCTGTGCTAGAACAGTGAAACAGGACACTGGGATGTCTTTGGAATAGCACAAAGACGCACTAACTTTGTTTCTGTCAAGTGTTTTCAGAGGGAACCCAAGGCTGAGCAGTGGGGAGAAGTCAATGTCCATGTTGCATTTTCTCTTCTCATTCTCTTCCAGGTTTCTTAGTCTTTTTTCTCTGGTTTTTTAAGTTATTGACCTTTCAATCTTCTCTGAGCACATTTTGACAGGGGGAGACCAAAGCACTGGACACTCTCCTTGAGGGGAGATTGGACGAGGTGACTCCTGCGGTCCCTTCTGACCCACAGTCCTGCACCATAGGACAGGTTCTCATTCTCTAACACTACACGGCAGTTCTGTCTCTGTGTTTTGCTGCTGTTAAAAGGCTTTCAGTAACGACTGCAGTAACCCAATACTGGTTCTGGGTTCCTCTGCTTAGGTGATCCAGCAGCCCCAGCACCTTGAGACAGTGCACATGCACCAGGGCAGCTGCAAGTGACGGGCGAAGAGAAGGGGCCAGAGCAGCAATGCAGTTCCTGCCCTTTGCTGGTCAAGTTTGTGGAGTTTTTCAGATGTGCCATGATGTCATTAGCAGGGACACAGAGGAGGGGGAGGGGTGGGTCAGAGGGCCCTTGTGGGCATTCTTGACACGGATTTCTGTAGAATTCCACCTCAAGGGCTGGATGAATGCATAAATGGAAAATGAAAACAAAATGAGAAAACAAATGACAGTTACATGGAACTCATCCAAAAGGAAGCAATTTGGAAAGAAAAAGAAAAAAAAAAGCTTGACATGCTGCTTTAATGGTGACCAGGCTTGTATCGCTGTCATGCAGCTGCTATTCATGTAGATGAAGAGGTTCCCACCTCCCTGTCATGAGTGTGAAGGAGATAACTCATATCTGCTGTCCGTGCTGCCCACAATCACTGTTGTACTGACTTCTCCGGTTCCCAGACAGCTTCTTCTGCCTCCTCTTGTGAAGATTGTCTTTCATCTCTTGAGTCACTTGGTGATTTTTCTGAAATGTAATTGATAATGTTAAAATACATATTCTGGTGTTTGCTGGGGTATGAGTGGGCTTCTGACTGAAAAACATATGATACCTTTGATCCTATTTATGAAACATAAAAAACGAATCTATAAGAGTGTTTTTGAGGGTAATGTGGGCTTTACAAGGCATCTGAACAGCTACAGAACCCATTTTAAGATTAGCAGAAATACTATAAAAGTCCTCAAATATGAAATGTTAGGGTCTAGAAAAGGGAACAGTGTTTTGGCACAGTGTATAAACACAACCCCATGCCAATCTCCAGGTGCCTCTTTCTGTCCCCACATCAGAGGTGATCTTCAAATGGTCGAGTTGCTTGAATATTTTGAGGCTCGTCCTAATTATTTTGCTCTCATTCTCAAAACACTTGGTCCTGCTCTGTAGGATGTACATCGTGATTACTAAATTAGAACCGTGTTTCACTAAATCTATGGGAAACATCATTTCCCATTGGGAAGTGAACTGCTGGAGCAGTCGTGGAGAACAAGTTCCCCAGGCAAGGGCACTGCAGCTGAGGCCGTTGTGCCGTGGCTGTTCCTCCAAGCTGGAGCCAGGCCCTGCAGGACCCTGTCAGTGGTGATGGGGCTGGGGGCAGGAGGTGGGGGTTGACCCAGATTTCAGCCCTTCAGCCATTTTACAGTACTGTCATCAACTTTGTGTTATATTTTGCTGCATAAAATGTACCCAAGTCAAAACTAAAAAGCAATAGAGATCCATTGAGGCATCTAAAGGAGAGGCAATGCCAGTACTCCCTTGTGCTTCTCCTAATTATCCTCGACTCTTTCTGGAAGTTCCCAGCCTGGAGAAAGGCTGTGACAAGACAGGGGAAGGAGGAAGGAAGACTCTTCCCCTGAGTTTGGTCAGATCCGATGTGCTAACCCAGGCAGGCGAGACCTGGGGCAGATGGGTCTCATTTCTCTTCGTACCTCAAAGACCAGCAAGCAAAGAAGTGGAGGCTTAAAGGATACTTTTTTTTACCCCCTGTGTCATTTTTATTGAGAAATAAAGAGAAATCCAGTGTGTTAATCTGAACATCCCCTCTTCCACTGCCCCAAAGCGCAGCACTGCGCTGCTTGGACCAGCTAAGTTATCTTCTTATCCCTCCCCTTCGCTATTCTCTTCCTTTCCTTGGGTGACTGAGATGTGCCTATTGTCAAGTTCATTCAGGCAAGACTATAAAGAAATTATTTAAGAAAATAGTTTGGAAAAAGTTAATTTGGGTCAAGGAGGGATTAGCTGAGAAAATTGTTTCTTTACATCATTCTGCTAAGAAGTAAGCAAGGGAAGAGCTTGAAATAAACCTTGTTGAGCCCATTTTTGGAGTTATTTTGTATGTGCTCTGTCCTTTTGGTAGCTGTCATTGCTTAAATCCATCTCACTTGATGAGGAAGGAAAGAGATTCAGTTTGAGAGCAAATTCAAAGTGAAAAGATTTGGCCAGTGACATGATGAAAGGGATAAGTGTAGGTAGAATGGGATTAAACAGAAGTATTCTTGGTATTGAACACATGGCTCAGAGGCCTTTACTCTTGGCAGCCTTATTTGAAGCCAAGTTTGTATCCCTTTTGCATGAAAAAGGAAGGATAAAATTAATTTTAAAAATCAATGTGAAACTGAGTGAAATAGAAATTGTTTGATAGAATTGATAGGCAATTATGAAGCCTCACTGCAAAACATCAGGAGCGGCATCAGGGAACAACTGTGTCAGGAAGGACGCCTGGCTTTGGAGGGGGTGATCCGAAGGAGCCATCCTGGTCCTGGCTCGCCGTGCCCATGGCTGGCCCCTCCTCGGCCCCGGGGCTGCCCAGTGGCTGCAGCTCTGTGCTGGCATCCAGATGCTGCACAGGGAGAGACCTGGCTGCACATTCCCCTTCTCCGTGGGACAGGGGGGAGGCTCTGACAAACAGCAGTGGATTGTTGCATTCCTGCTCCTCTGTGCACATCGTTTCCTTTTGGCTTTAAAACCTCAGCTTAAAAGAGCAGCCTGTAAAAGTGGAATTCCCTGGGCCTTCTGAAGTATTCAATTTACTGCCGTGAGCATGTGTTCTGTGTGCACAACAGGACAGTGGTTGGTACTATAGTGTGGCACAGTCACACTCCTGTTGTGCAAAGCCAGTTGTCCTCACCATGCTGAGAGTGAGGGAGTAGCTTGAATTCTCTCACTCGGGGAGTAAACACAGGGGAAAATTAAAAGCACAAGACCAAAACTGAGTAAGAAGTCAGTAAAAGAGCCAGAAATGGGGTCTGATAACTCTGCGCATTATTTGTTTTTTAGGGTATGCTGCCAGTGTTAATAACAAAAGAATTGGCTCAGTTTCCACACTTGGGCTATGAAATATGCATGTCTCTGTTCCTGCAATCAGGGGAGCGCTGTCCTCCGAGGAGGAGCGCTGCAGGTTAGCACTCTGACAGGGTCCCCGTGGCTGGCTGCTTCTCGGTGCCTGTCACCTTCTGTAGTCATCAAGTGGATAAAGAATTTTTGTCATGCTGCTTCGTGAATGAAGCCTGTGCTCCTAAAGAGCATAAGAATTAGCTCTGAAGTGTGCATTAGCACTAAGCCGAGGATGTTGAAAATCATAAAAACTAAAATACACATTCACTCCACTTTCCCTTTCCTGTATCCTGACCCTGAGTGGGGAAGGAGTCTGGGTTTAGTTTGTCATGCTTTTTTTTCACCCTGGCTGCCGCTAAAATGCTTGGGATTGTGGAGAGCTACCAACCCTTTGCTTTTAGCATCATTCAAAAACCTTCCATTTAGAGACCATTCTGATATCTTGGTGGTTTTTTTCTTCGTCGTCTTTTTTTAACTACTAAGGAAATTTGCATGAAAATGGAATCATTGTTTCTGAAGAGTTCCATCTGCTCCTGCTGCTTATTCTGGAGCTGAAGTCATAATCCTCCGTTTGTGAAATTTCCCATTGAAGAGATTTTTGGCTTGTTATAGTTTCAGCACAAAATTTCAGAACAGAGGAAATATAGATGCTTCACCTAGAAAAAAAAAAATTAAAAAGAAAAAGCCTTGAGATTACATCAGAACTGCCAGTGCATCTGCAGTCGATACACTGTAATTCCATAGGGACTGAGGGAGTAGGAAATAGGACAGTATGTGAGGTGTGCTGGGCTTGGGGTGGGAAAATGCATTTTSTCACAGCGTCAGAGCTTCGGCTGGGGGTAATGAAGGAAGTGTAATTTTCTGGGTGGCTCAGTAAATTAGGATTCCTTTTGGTGGAAGTGAAAAGGCAGGATTGGTTCAAGGCAACGGGAATGCTCAGACCAGCCAGAAACGAGCAAAGTCCCTTTAAAAGAGCTTTGGCCAGAATGGAACTGCCAGGCATCTCCCAAGGAGGATCCATGGGATGGATATTCATGTCGCCACTCTCACATCGCTGTCTCTACTGCAGAGGAATATTCTGCGAACGAGAACAGCATTTTTGTTGTTGTTCTAATTCCTTCTCTTCCTGTGTTTACTTACATTTATGTGCAATGCCGTGCTCGTGTGTGCCTGCGTGTAAAGGCTGGACGCATCCAGTCGAAGCAGCAGGCAGCGGAGAATCCCGTGGGCTGGGAGGTGACTCCTGTCCTGCCCGGACCTCTGTCGCTGTGCAGAAACGCTGCGGGAAACTGGGTCAGGGCGAGCGGCGCTGGCAGCGGCCGCGGGGCTGCGGCTGCGGCCGGGCCGGGATGCGGTGGGATGGGATGGGATGGGCAGGGATCGCGTGCGGGGCTGCCTCCGCCCGCTCCCAAAGATACTCCCGGAGTATTAGTGACCTCCTTTTGCATCCTCATTTACGGGATTGTTTCCCGCACCACGTGCGGTGTTTGTGAAGAACATTGCATATGTATGAACCGGGCTGTGCTTAAAGTAGGTAATACATAGTTCTGCCCGGGAAAAGCAATTCATCTGCAGCATTTGGCATTTTCTCTGTTAATTAGATCGTGGTGTGCACGTGTGCCCCTGCGTGCAGCGCCTGTGCTCGGGAACTGCCCTGTTAACCCTTCCCGGTAGTGGCTGTTTCCAGAAGAGCTCCTCTCCTCCCCTCCATCGCTGCGGACTGGGTTCACCCATCCCTCCTGCTCATCTCCTGCACTCCTGGGTTGTCTCCTTCCCCATGTGATGGTTATCACGGAGCAGCCCTCCTTCTACTGAGCAGTGCCACGTGCACACCGCTCTGGAATTCCAGCACGAGTTGGGTCATAGAATCATAGAACAGCTTGGGTTGGAAGGGACCTTAAAGATCATCTAATTCCAAAACCCCATTGGCATGGGCAGGAATGCCACCCATTAGATGAGGGGTCAACAGGTCCTGTCACGCTGAGCCCAGTCCCCTGGCCAGACACTCGCTGGCTGCCCCTGCACATCCCTCCCTGGCTTTTTTTCACTTCTCCCTGTCTGTTGGCTGCTGAACTCTATCCCTTTGTAAAATCTCTCAATGTATTATCCTTTCATAGGAATTGTCTCCTGGAGATGTTAGTCCACAGCTCTGTCTGCAGCTCAAGCATAACCACTAGCAGTTATTGAACTTTTTATACAAATCAGAGGTATAATTTACCTCTTTAGGGACAAAGGATGGCTGATACCAACAGATCAGCTTCACATGCAGCTGTGCTCTGTGAGCTCCACAGGAAATACACTTAGCTAAACACACTTGTAATTACGTGCAGCTTCCAACCTCTGTTTTCTTGCTGTTCTGTACCATGTAGTGCTCAAGTACCAGGGATTTAGAAAAGCCTGGCCATCTACACCTCATCCCAAGCAGTCTCTTGCTCCCTTGTTGCCAGCTTCTTTATCTCCTCCATCTTCTCTCTTATCTGTCCCTGGCCTTCAGAGCCTTTAAAAGAGATCATTTCAGTCTGCTGGTCGGGTAAAGCCTGGCCTCGTGTGCAGGTGAGGCACTGCTCAGCTGCTCCTTGAGTCCAGGCGCTGGGAGAGTCCATCCTGCTCTGCCTAAGGGCCAGCTTTTCATCCAGGGACTCCCATGGAATCCACAGTTCTCTCCATCGAACAGCTCTGTGCTGGTCTCTGCCAGTGTCTTCCGGAGGCTTGTCTGGAGCTGGGGAGAAGACACTGGAGAAGGCCCCCACCTCCTGGCTCAAGGCACAGCTCTCGTGCCGACAGGCACGGACCCTGACATCCCAAAAATTCATTGGTTGGGCACAGATTGCAATAGTAGACATTGGCAGAGGATAATTCTGTGGATATTGAATGTTTTCAGAGGAGAAGCTAGGCTTTAAGGATAAAGAAATACTGGCAAATTTAGATACTATTACAAAAAATGTAACATCACTTCTTCAAGGGGAAAAGCCCGTGCAAAAGTTGCTATCAGTTTTGGTACCTTCGGTTTTGAGGAAGAGTCCCTTTCACTTACCTGACAACCACAGGAAAACAGGCGTTTTTCAGACCTGTTGGGTTAGTTTGTCTTTGTTTTGTGCTGCAGGTGAGGCTGTGTGTCACAGGCAGGGCTGAGGCTTTGCTGTCTGTCCTCCAGAGCTGCCCATAGAATTGTGTGTGAGCTGCAATAGGATGTACACCTCCTTCCAAACATAGCTGTTTGTGTTACTGCAGCGTATAACTCCTTTGTTTTTTCTTTTTAAATTAATTTCATGCTTTATTTCTGTGTGCAGAAACGCAGCAACTCACATGTATGACCCGAGCACAAATTCTGCACAGCTACAGCAAAGTTCCAAACGAGACTAGAAATTACATGTAGCTCTGTGATTTAATTTTCTCTGACATATTGAGTCTATGTTTTAGCCTACAGAACTCCACAGCTGTGCCCTAATTCTCTTTTCCTTGTGATCTCAACATCGCTGCCTTTTAAGGCATTGCTATTCTTGGATCTCAGCAGGACACCATGTTAGACTGTCACCCTGCTCGCTGTATTGCCAGTGCAGAAAGCAGCTTCTCCCTGGACTCACAGAGAATATGTGCAAGGAACACTTTGGAGCAATTTAGTAGGTGGACAAGACTAGATCAGAATGCTTTATGTCCTACATGATAGTGTATATTGAGGTGAGGGTGTGGGGGTTCCTCTGTGATTGCTGTCTTAGGGCATAAGGAAAATGTTTATGTTTTGTTTCAAATGACAAGCGATAATGTAATTAGTCTTTGGCAAGACTCACACAGGAAAAGTTGAATGTCTTTTTTCTTTAAAGAAGAGGGTCGCTGCCCTGTGGGTTTTTATATTCTGTTTCGTTGAGTGACATTCGTATCTCTAGAAGTCTAATTCGTGATTTAACCAAATATTGAATTTATTCAATCCCAGTGTGGCCCTTATCTAACATCCTGCATTTGCTCCTGTACTCGAAGTGCTAGTGCAGTTTGCTAAATTTGGCGTAGGAACTTGCTCAGTGTGATTGAGGCTGTTCTGACACACAGTGTGGCACCTCGCACTGAGATCCGTGGATCTGAGCATCCAAGGTGTCTCCTGTGAGTAGCAGAGGCTGTTTTCAGGAGTACGTGTGCTGCAAAGTCATCACAACACAGCACAAAGAGCCGCGTAGCTTCTGCTGATAAGGTGCCTGGTGGTGAGCATTGGGAGTTTTCTATTTGCATTGTTTTCAAGATATATGATAAAAATCCTAATGCAGATTTTAATTTTTAACTTCTAAAAAAACACGTGGGATTATGTTGGGTGAGCAACATGAACATATCATGCCATTGGAATGTCAAAAATTTAATGTAGAAATCCAGGCGCTGTTGTTTGGGCAGATCATTTTAATTTCAAATCTGAATCTTACATGTCTCCTCTCAAACCCTCACATTTCTTAGAGCACCTTGCGCTGCGGAGGATCCCTCCAGCTAAACCCACCGTGCTGGGGAGGATTTATGGCCGTGGTTGGCAGCCAGCGAGGCCGAGAGAGCAGGGCAGCTCTGTCTGTCTGTCCTGCACACACAGACACGCTGCCAGCGAGGCCGAGAGAGCAGGGCAGCTCTGTCTGTCTGTCCTGCACACACAGACACGCTGCGAGCGGCGCCTCGGCTGCACCCACTCCTCGGCCCCGAGAGCAGCCGGGAGAGTGTGTTTGGTTTAGCTAATCTGCCATTTTCACATTCCCAATGCCAGGAAAACCAAGGCAGTAGCGGGGGTTCTGTGGAGTTCCATGTTTCTCTGGAGCTGCAGTGGGAGCTGTGGCGGGGATGGTTGTTCCCGCAGAGAGCAGCTCAGGACAGGCTTAATGAGGGGAAATCAACCCCCCTAATTCGGGGGCCGCGTCCCCGGGCAGTCGTGGGGTGAGGTGGATTCCTCCAGCAGGCAATTTAGAGGCATCTGTTAAGAACTAATYACGGTCCTAACATGGGTATCCTCTGAGCACGAGGTTCCTGCACAGGGAATTAAGTCCCCCACTTCCGCCGGCAGCTGCTCCAGAGCTGGCTGACGGAAGCGATGCTGTTCCAGGCTGCTGTACAGAGGAGCTTGGAGCCTCTTCACTTACAAGGCATGAAGTGTGGGAATCTCTACAGCCCTGGTTCCAGGTCTGGTGTCTGTGGCTTTTGGTCCCCTATATCCTTGCTGTTCCAGCAATTACTGTGGGTATGACCCGCTCCTGCTGTTGGATGTCCTGTGAAAAACCATTGCTGAAAAATCATTCCATGCTCCAGCACAGCATCATCTCACACTCCTGCTTTTCCAGCAGACTGGTCTGGTTGTGGATCCATGGGTCTCTTCTCTGTTTAGATGCCTTAATGAGGCTGAGGTTTGTGGTCAGAGCTGCTGACAGGAAAGAGAAAGGGGAAAATAAAAATGAGCATAGGGAAGTATTGTGGGAAGAGCTTTCCAYGGCATTCATGGGATTTAATGTCCTGAGGACACAGTTAGAGGAATTCAAAGATATAAAATCTCTATGACAAATCATGGAATTGCTGCATTGCATTTAATGTATTTTAATTGACTCTGGTTTTGTCCCCCGTYGGTTTAATAGTGCTGTCATCTGGAAGACAAAGTGTAGAGCTTGCTTTCCCAGCAGAGCTGTGCTTGTGTCTGTACTAGTTGGATCTAGAAGGCCAGACTTGGTGTGAACTGGATAATTACCCTGTAAATGAACCAGAGCAAATGTAGGTTTGAGAAGTCTCTTTTAATGTGAGTAAAATATTGACTAGGTACCAATTAAGTTAGCATGAGGCTGGATCATGYGGAAAATAGCATGTAAAGATGTAGTTAGACTGTATCATGAGACATAGGTACATCRGGATCAACTTGATATCCAAAAAATTAGTTCCACCATGTGGAAAAGTTCTTGACTCCAAAGCAGACACTTGGCACAGAGCAGATTCTCCGCTGCTTCAGCCAGGGAAGTAGCTGGTAATTAGAGGCTCATCTTCTGTGAATCACCACAAAAGAAAATGAGGGCACAGTTTTTGAATGGGCTTGATGAAAACAGAGGGATATTGGGATTAGAGATTCATGGTTTCTTCTCTGGATTTGAAGAAGAGTGTGAKTTGTCATGAGTTGCATTGTTGGTGCACCCTGCCTGATCCTCTTCCTGTCTGCTCAATTTGTCTGGAGGTTGTTTGGGTTCTCTTGTGCAGGACAACCACTTTTCTCAGTTTTTTCTGCTTTCCTCTCCATTTATGAAATTATGGGAAATTCCTTAGTACACAGAGGACCCTGTTTATCTTTGACCTGCTTCCTTATGTAGAACAGTTTTACGACTATAGGAATTTCATCCTGAAAATGTGCTGCAGTCCTGGGGGCTCATGTTACGAGCAGCCAGCCAGTTGTAGCTGTTACCACTGTGCAGTAGCTTTTCTCCTCAAGTACATTATCGTATTACCATAGATTTAAATATTTGATTTACGAAATGTTGCTGCCTGATACTCCAGCAGTATCATATAAGACACATCACAATAGATACTGAGTTTAAAGATTGTTTTAAATGGCTTTAATACAGACAGAGGTCAGAAAAGGCAAGATAACAGCAGAAGAGGCTATGTCAAAAAGTAATTAGAGCAGGACAAATGGATTGTGCAGGCATGTCGAAGGCTGTTATTTCTGTAGGCAGTGAGTAGGAAAGGTGTTAATGTAATGTGACAGATCTGGAGCAAAAATGAGGGTGCAGGGAAAACAAATAGGAGCTGACCAATGGAATGGTTTAAATTATGAGGTTTGCTTTAACATAATTTGATTACACATGAAAGAAATGTTTAGTGTAGTTTCTTTGAAAACCTAATTGTCTTAAATACTGCATGTTCGATTCAGTCTTTACACCCAAAGCAGCAGCCCCCGTGCTGGGGCAGCCTCGCTCCCTGTCAGGAACAGGCATGGGAATACTTTGCCCTGTGTGGCTTCACGAATGAGAGGAGGATGGAAGATTTTTTTTCCCCTAGTGTTTGTCTAATAAAATTGGCTCTTTGCAGTCACGTACATCTTAATTTGGAACCTCGTGCTTACTGGGGTGGGTGGTATCTGGGCCTAGGAGCTGCTGGTACAGGTGACGTGTAAATTATCCAGTTTATCAGAAGGAAAGGATGAGGATCAGGTTTAGTAACGGGTATTTTTTCAGGATTCAGAAAYGGGAGTAATATTAGTAGGAGGAGGGACCAGTGCAGAAGTGCCCCAGATTTCCAGGCCGCTCCAAAGGACTGAAGAGGATACAAAGATTTAACTTTCCGGGCACTGTCCTCCTCTGCAGAGATGTGCTGAAATCACACGACCTGCTGTACACATAAAAATTCAACTTTGCAGCCAGGACAGCCTGGGTAGCTCAGGGGAACGTTTTCCTCACATCTGCAACCGCAGACACTTACAATGATGAAAGCATTTTTCTGGGGGAGCCACCTCTGCAGCTTTGAGCTGCGCGCTTCACGCTATGGCTGGACAGCGAAAGGGGCTGCAGAGCCCGTGACAAACCATGGGCCCTCATACCCCTAAAGCAGGGCAGGTGTGTCATTGTGCCACCTTCCCATGCTGGTTGCCTTTCCTTACTGCTTTGGGGCCCTCTAAAAAGGAAGTTGAATTTACACAAGGATTTTTTGGGTATGAGGATTTCTCCTGCTCTGTTGTCTAATCCCACCTTCTCCTTTCTCAATTGCCTTTGCCTTTCTAATAAATATATTTTCCATAGATTTTGACATATCATAATTTCATTTAAACTTGACATCATCTCCAGAAGTAATTGTTGTTTATAGATGGTTAAGGTGAGATGCGTTATAGTTGATAAATCACTCAGTCTCCAAGCTGAGGTGTTGGCAGGGGTTCTTAGAGAAGCTGGGAGTTTGGGTGATGTGGTTTTTTCAGTGGAATATGCTGTTTTCTGCATGGAATATTCTTGGCTGGTTACCTGGGTACAAAGGGGAAGTCTGGAGGTATTGTCAGGTTATACCAGATAGTTCTTCCATAATTTTATTACCATTTTTGTAAATTTTGGAAAGATATTTCTGGTCAGCTTTTCCTTTACTTGTAAAAAGAAAAGGAAAATAGGATTACAAACTTCAACAAGTTAAATTGAATACTCAAAGAAGATTGGGAGGGAAAGGGACTTTTTAAATAGCTGCTCCTACTGACAGAACAGCTAATTGCAGTAAAATTAAACCCCAAGTGCCATCCAGCCCGTGAGCGGGACCCATTTGAGCCTCGCTGCCCTGCGGGTAGGGGAGGATGCTGCGGAGCTGTTCGGGGCAGCTCTGGGGCCGGAGCGGGAGCTGGAGCTGCTCCCGAGGACGACAAAAGCTGCTGCGGAAACCGGGTCCGCACGGATCCCGCGCTGGGCTCCGCGGTGCGGCCGCGGCGGCCCCGGGCAGAGCCGGCTGTGCCTGGCGGGGTGTCCCGGGCAGGGCTGGGACCCGGCCCCGCGGCCGCTCGCGCGTCCCCCGCCCCGCTCCGGCCGCGCCGCTCGCCGTGTCCCCGGTCGGGTGCTGCCCTCTCCCGTCCGGCGCCGGCCGAACCGGCCCCGGGGACCCCGCGCAGCGCCGGGCCGGGCCGGGGGTGCCGCGCTGCGGGCCCGTGTCCCCAGAGCCCACAGCAACCTGCAGCGTAGCACGTGCTAAACTTGCTGTGAAGCCCGAGATGAGGATCCGTCGATGTYTTCTCTCTTCCCGTAGGATCCAGGCGTTGCTGTGCCTGGTGAAAGCCCTGCACAACGGGGATGCTCGGCCCACGCTCGGCCCCATCCCACGCGTCCCCCGCGTCTCTCTCCGTGCTGTCACCATGTGCCGCCTCCCCGTCCCTCTGCCGGGTCCCACCCGTGTGTGAGAGGCACGGAGCAGCCAGGTCGTCTCCAAACGGGACTTGCCCCAAGCCCTGATAATCCAAAGAAGCTCCTGAGCCACTGCAGTCACAGCAACGTGTTGGTGCAGGTACAAGATCTGCAGCTGTAGTTTCGAAGATTTTTTTCTTCTTTGTTTTGCCACCTGACCTGAAATTTGAGGAAATGTCCTTATTGTTTGTTTGTTTTTCCCGGAGGATACAAAAAATTGCTGCTGACCACCAAACTGGGATTTGTAAATAGTGCTCAGAACTATAATAACTACAGTTATAATAACAAACTTGATCTGTTGTTGCTATTACTAAAAACACCAGCAACTGCAGCAGGCTGGTGTAGCTGTGTGATTGCAGTTTGTGTAAGTCAGGCATGAAATCATCTTTTGGCTTTTCAGTTTATCACTTTAACGCACAGAACTTTTGCATGCTCTTCAAACCTGGGAGATACTCTCTGCCTCCTGCCCTACRGGCCTCTCCTCTGTTCTTACATCCTGCTAAACATCATTTTCTGCCCAGGTTTGGAATAAGAGATTTTGGCTCGGTTGTGCCCACGCTGGCTCGTGAGGGCACTGGTTCTGTAGATGGGAGACTCTGGGACAAAGCCCCACTGCTGCACCCACTGTTCACTTTGTGAATTCTGTGCCTGAATATCGACCTGTGGGAGAAACAACTGCCGACAGGAGGAGGGTACAAGGGTCAGATCTTGCCCTGGGCTGCTGTTGCTCCAGCCACGCAGTGCTTGGGGCTTTGCGAGGCTGTCACTGGTAATGGGGATGCAGCCCAAGGACTTCCCCGTGTTTTCCAGGATAATCTGGTGCTGTGTGACCTGATTTGGTTACTGGGAGTTACAGGAGATGCACTCTCAGAATGGATGGAGTCATCCCATAGGAAGGGAATGGAGCGCGATTGCTTCCTCATAGAAATGTAAAGCTTCTCCTTTTGCAATTCTCCTTTCTTGTACTTTCCCACTAAGGCAGTAAAACCATATACTTCCCATGCCTACAGTCCCATTTGTTTTCCTTTTTTCCTCTGAAGGCGACCTCTCTGAGGAGCCCTTAACCTCCCCCCCTGCCTTTTCCTCTGTTACACAGAGCTGCTCTCTGCAGCTCTCTGTCACCCACCAAGTGAGGTGCAATGAAACGCTTCTTGTAGCCGCTCAATTGACTGGGACGGCAAATTCGGTAGCCAGGCGAATAAAAATATAAACAAACAGATAAAACCGGAAATTGATAGAAGGATTCAATTTACACAATGACCTATCAAACTAGTAAGAAGGAGAAAATTGCTTAATTTTGTGTGCACCAAGTGACCACCTTCACTAGAATTAACACCACGCTCCTGGTGTGTTTAATGCCAGGGAGGAGAGGAATTACCTGATCTGTTGTTAAACCATTATCACAGGACAGCTCAGACATCAGGTGGATGTTTATTATCACTCCTTGCAGTTCCTTCCATAGCTTCTGTAAGAAATTTCATATTAATTTTTTAAAATTTTTTGTGAAATAGCTGCATACATAGAGTGAGGAGAATAAATCTTTTAGGGAAAGTACATGCTGTGTTTACCTCCTACCGTCCCCTCACTGCAGTGCCTGGAAGCTGTAATGTCTGCAGTACTGAGGCTGCTGAGATGTATTAACCTGGATGTACATAATTTATTCAGCTACATTTGCAAAGCAGGTTGGATCTGCTGTGCGGGTGCTGGATCTCATTCCCCAGGTTCCTGCTCCTGCCAACCTGTGCGGGCTCAGGCTCTGCACAGCAGAGGTGCTGCCAGCGGCACTGCTTGATGATAAAATGGAAACTAAGCCAGGAGTCGGGTATTTCCTTGGGATCTATTTGTTCCTTGAAATCAAATCCCCTTCAGTGTTGTAGTTTGGTCTGTGGCCAGCTCAGTGGTGTGGGGGCAGCCCTGGGTTTCATCGCCTTCAGCGCTGAGATGTGCTGGGTTTTGTTATCCGCAGCCCGGACTTTGTTCATGCCACAAAGGGGCTGATGGCTCAAACTGCGGGGACACAACAGAGCCCTGATTGTCATGAAAATGGGCAAAGCTGCGCTGGAGCACAGGGAATTATGAAATGGTGGCCGTGGGTGGGAGAGCAAGAGCTCGAGGAAGGCCTCCCCTGTCCTGGGGCCACGCGGCTCTTCCAACCCTGCTCTGCCCAAATTTGGRGTTTTCATCAAAGCCTTTGGGATCAGCTGTGGCAAGTGATGGTATTGGCAGAGGGTGTCCTGGGAGACCTGCACTCGCCTGGCCTGGCACTGTTCAACCCTTTTTGGTACTGGCTCATAACGCCAGTTAGGCTCCATATTTCTGAAAAAGTCACATCTTTTGAGAATTCCTTCTCTTTGGAATGGTGGTCTCACGGCACATATACCTCCTCTTGCTTCCCATGCCTGTCCCTTATGGCTTTAACACCAGGACAATAAATCCCTTGTGGACAGCAGTGCCACTTGCCCACTTTTTGGCAATGCTTTTGGCTTTTATTGTTATGAAGTAGTGTCATTCTAAAATTTTAAATGTTGGTTACAGTAGCATCAGATTTTTCTGTCTGCGGTGGGAATTGGCTGATCCAGGCTAAAATAAGAACCAGACACTTTCTTTTTCCTTTGCCCAGACTTGCTGCAAGGCTTTTTGGGTCAGACAACAGAATTCATCTTTCCTGTCTCTTTGCCTGCCCTCTGCCCATTCCCAGTTGGCCTCTGATTTTACAGAATAGTTCCAGATCTCTGCAATTATTKTCTGCCCTGAAGGATTTATTATGGACAAACTGACATGTATTTAATGTAAGTTTTGAGTAATTTGGAAGATTTGGGTTTTTTGGTCAATTATAATTTTTTGCAGCTAGGTTTTGTCTAGAACTGCAGTTTCACAATTAGGAGGTGGTGGTTTTGTTCTTGTTTTTGGGTGGKTTTTTTTGGTATAGCTGTGTTTTGGGTCCCAACAGCAGTTGTGGGAGCAACTTTGTGTTATCTCTAGATTAAGTTGCTTTATTTCAGCCCGCTGTGCCCACACCACACTGCGGCTTTACAAAATAAGCACTCTGCATTCTGGTCACACTTCTCCGAGGGGTGCCGGGAGCCAGCGAAGGGCTCGCATGGGATGAAGAATGTGGAGCTTTGGGAGCAGCACGATTGCAAACAGCTGTGTCAATAGCGCAGCCAGGGCTGGTTTACCTTGGCCATGCTCTGCGAGGGCGGCAGCACCGGCTCCTCACCCAGCCCGGGTTCGGTATCGCCGCAGTGAAAAAGGAGAGGTCAGTCCCACGAGCGTCTCATGGACCAACACAGAACTGCACAGATTCACAGCATCAGCAAAGCAGAGCCTGGCCCGGGGCAGGGCAGGCGTGTGACAGTTTGCTCCTGCAAATGCACCTGCTGTGCAGAAATGCTGGGTTTAAAAACAGAATTATGAGCAGAGGGAATCATGGAAGGCTTGGGGTTGGAGTTGGCAGGGACCTCTGTGACTGTGTGGCCAGACCCCCTGTCCAGGTGGGGTCAGCCAGAGCAGGGTGCCCAGACTGCCAGGAGAACACCACTGAGCTTCTGCCCTGGGTGCATACGAGGTTATTTGCATTGCTGAATGTCACCAGAAAGCAATAAAATTTCAGGCTCAGGATGGAGTGAAATATGACCTCTTTTGTTGCCTCTAAGCCTTGTTTATTCCAAGTCAGCCATTTCTCACAGTGTGGTTGAGTGCTGCAGTCCTCAGGATGAGGAAGAGAAGCAAACTGGCTTTTGAGCAGAGCCAGTTTTGAGACATACAGACATCTGGAGGACAGGTTGGATTGGACATCATCAGAAATGCTCTTGGGCATTCCCTTAAATGCCATGGTGTGGTGAGTGTTGGTTTGGGCTGGTCAAACACAGCTGAGCACCAGAACACTTTATTGGGCACTAAGGACACATGAACTGCACGGTAGCCGAGGCTGAGTTCATCCCAGGGGGAGGATGAAAGGGCAGAAGAGCTTCATGAAAATATTCTCTAGTGCAGACAAACACGTGGCTATGTCATGACCAGTGCTGCCAGTGGTACCTGTTTTGAGGTGGGAAGCTAAATCAGTCGTGGATTTATTGTGCTCCATTTTAACTCCAGTGTCCCACTTGTGCAGACCCCTGCAAAGAGGGCTGCAATCCCCTGCCCCATAGTAACCACCACCAAAGCAGTGCCTGAGTTCCCAGTCCTGGGGGAACTGTGGGTGCCAGTCCATGTTCGCAGCGGCTGCGGCTGTGCCGTGGGAGCGCTCTGCCAGGCGTGGGCATGGGAAGGGGCTTTCTCGAGGGCAGCATGCTGCTGTCTTGCCCACRCTGGCCTGAGTGTTGTGAACTGTGCCTCTTGGCTGGTACTGCCTGTGTCTGTACCGCTTTAATCACTGCAGGTGATTAAAACTAAATATAAGTTTTTGGCCAATATTTGTTACCAGTTTGAAGAAATAATTAGCATAGTCACAGAATCTCAGAATGGTTTGGGTTGCAAAGGACCTTAAAGCTCATCTCGTTCCACTCCCTGCCATGGGCAGGGACACCTTCCACTGTCCTAGGTTGCTCCAAGCCCTGTCCAAACTGGCCTTGTACGCTTCCAGGAATGGGGCAGCCATAGCTTCTCTGGGCAACCTGTATTTTCATACCGGGGATCCCTGGATTTTGTTGATGTGCGTGTGAGTGGTCCCTGGGAAGCTGGTGGAAGGACTGTGCAAAGTGGTGGTCACGCTCTGGCTTGGTGCTGGTGGCTGGTGGCAATGGCAGGTGGCCAGTGGCCAGTGTCTCATGGCCGCTGCTCAGGCCATGCCCATGGCAGGGGTGGCAACAGTTTTGTTAGTCGGTTGGTCAGTCAGTCGGTTGGTCAATCGGTCAGTCTGTCAGTCAGTTGGCCAGTCCGTTGGACTGTCAGTCAGTGGGTGGGTCGGTCAGTCAGTTGATCGGTCGGTTAGTTGGTCTGTCAGCTGGTCGGATGGTCTGTTGGTCAGTTGGTCTGTTGGTTGATCTGTCAGTCAGTCTGTCAGTCAGTTGCATGGTCAGTCTGTCTGTCGGTCGGTCAGTCGGTCAGTTGGTCTGTCCATCGCTCGCTTGGTCGGTCAGCCAGTCAGTCTTTCAGTCACTCGCTTGCTCGCTCGGTCAGTCTTGTCGGTCAGTCTTGTTGGTCGGTCTCAGTCACTCGCTCGCTCGCTCGGTCAGTCTGTCGGTCGGTCTCTCAGTCGCTCGCTCGGTCAGTGTGTCGGTCGGTCGGTGTGTCGGTCGGTCGGTSTGTCGGTCRGTCGGTCTGTCGGTCGCTCGCTCGGTCAGTCGGTCGGTCGGTCTCTCAGTCGCTCGCTCGGTCAGTGTGTCGGTCGGTCGGTCTGTCGGTCGCTCGCT